>OZ005660.1:227063336-227083336 GCA_963930645.1 Salticus scenicus
GAAAGCAGATACTGAACGACTTTGATCCCTTTATTGCATAGATATATATAATAACTAGCAGGCTACGCCCGCTTCACTGGTCACTATTTTTAAATGAATCATTATAATTAATGAATTCTCAAAATTGCATAATTTTTATCATGTGAAAAAAAAAAAAAACTCTGATCGGGAAAAATGTCGCACCGGGTCCCCACTGCATTCGGCAGGCATATTTTTTTTTTCCAACGCACTTCTGCTGTCAGAACTGCAGCAGGCAATCTGATTGGTTGTTGCTCTTGGCAGTGTTTGAACGTACTTTGGCGATTATTACACTTGGCGAAAATGAATACGCTGGATCGAGATCCGTTCTCTTACTGTTCCCTATGTTTGAATCACCTTTTCTTTTGGCCCATTTTATGATAGAAGAATCTCCTTGTTTTTTAAGTTGTTTTTTATTTTACTAGCGTTCTTTTTCTATTATGTCTATTGATAGTCATGAAAAATAGCCCTTTTTAGGGCCAACCCTTCAAAATATAAATGATCAGCCTATTATTGGTATTTCTGATGATCATACTGTATCTGAACAAGTTTCTGTAAGTAATAAAGTTATTATTTATAGTGAAGTTTTTTTAGTAATATTTTAGGCCTAATGAAACAGTTCTCTTTTTTTTACCCTTTCTAAACTAAATAACTTATTGCTGTTGCGTTATATTATTCAGTATTATTTTAAAACATGATATTAGTACTTATTAAATGTATGTTGTATAAGTTAAAGAAAAGCGAATTCACATGTGGTGTGTTAAACTGCAATATATATTTTCCCAGCTGGTTAGCTGTTTACCGAGAGTTTAAATATGGCGGAACTGTTTGAATGTTGTTGACCGTTAGTGTTTATTATTTTCTTTTTCATTATGTTGGATGTTGTGCAAAAAATTTTGTTTGATGATGGTGATGAAGAAGATTATTGTTTTGTTCCTGTGTCCAGAAACATATCGGAAAAGTTATCTCTATGATGAAAAAAAATTTAAATATCGTTTTCGCCTTTCAAAAACTTGTGTATTAATCTTTTCAGAGATTGAGCATGATATTTCATACGAGAGTGATTGGTGAGTTAATTTTTACACTTCTCTTGTAGTATTCTGTAAAAAATGAATTTTTTGTTTGATATTTTGTTGTTATGGTTCTTACATAAAATAATTCTTTTTTCATATGTGAAGTAATATGTGTGTAATATTCATGCATCTTAGTGTTTTTGTCTGAAGATATTTTCTGTCCTAATTTCTCCTCATAACTAATATTATACATATGCTGAGATATCTTTGGGAATCTTTTTCGAATAGTGAAATTATTTCTACAAACTTCTATGCTGCTATAAAGTATTTTACTTTCCTAGGTAATTGTACTCTTTATTACAATAAGAAAAAGCGCTTGTCTGTATAAAATTAAGTAAATTTGTCTGCAGTATAGTGTGATTTAATTAAGTATTATTGCTGTAGGGAAGTTTTTTTAACTTGAGAATTTGTTTTTAAATCAAGAAATGCTTTATGAATTACCTACTGTTATATATGTATCTTTTTAGAAATGTTTTTTAATTTACAGCTTTTCAGTTTCTTTTTTTTACATTGCAATTTTTATTTTATTGTTAACAACATTTAAACATTCATGTCATAGGAATAAATACTAACTGTTTAAAGTATTTTCTGATTTAACTATGCTCAGTTAATTTTTATTTATTTATTTTATTATTATTAACATTAGTTTTTGTCTTCCGATTTATGTATACTCTCTCTCTCTATATTTTTTTAAGTATAAATTTTTACACTATAATCATCATTTGTTATATCAGCTTATTCATTTAACGTGTAAAACATTTAAAAGATAAATGTAACAGTATGATTTATGTATTATAAAATTTGAAAAGTAAACTTTCATATCAGCTATAATTATCATACTAATATCCTATCTTATTTGCTTAAGGCAAAGTTTTGAAATTCATTTAGAACATGTTACAAAATTAAATGATTTCGCATTCGCATATGAGTAACGCTGACCTTCGATAATATTTTTGAAGATGATGCCCTGTTCGATGATTCTGATTACAGTCTCTTATGTTTTGATAATGATTTCTTTACTCATAGCACCAAAAAAATTTCAAAATTACTTTTGATCAAAAACAAACAGGATGTTAAAATTTTGTTTCGATAAATATTAAGTAAAAATTAAAAAGCTTTAAAAATTGTCACAATATAAATTATTTTTGGCTTGGGAATATAAAACAAATAAGGATATTACTATCTAATTGATGCTTTTTAAAACTGATAAAAGAATTACAGATATAAAAATAAAACTGCCATCTGGGGAAATAAAGTTTATTGCATGCTAAAACTTGATAAATTTTTATTCAAGATTGATACTGAATGCAGTGTGGCTTTTTATGAAGCATGCAAAAAGACTAGGACTGAAAAAGAAAAAATGCATGAGCCAGGTTCGAACCCAGCACCTCTCTGAAACATAAAGTATGACAAAGATGTTTACTAGACAGGACAGAAGGACGCAATTTTACTGTAAATAATTTTATTTTATTTAATCATTTTTACTTTTAGTTGGATATTTATTTTTGTTTTGTTAATTTTCAATTTTAGATGGATGTTCAATACATGGATAGCCAAGGTTCATCTCAATCTCCGCCTTTTAGTGAGCCATCACCAACAGATGTCGAAGGCAAAAAAGGGCCAGAAAGAAGTAGGAAAGTATCCACTTAAAAAATATGGAAGATCTCAAGGAGTACAACCCAAATGATCCTGATGTCTTCACCCCCTCCCCGAAAAGACAAAAGCCTGGTGAGTGTCTCATATTGGGTGGTGTTTATTAAAAGGCTACCTGATTGAGGCATCTTTCCCTGCAGTGCTTTGAAAATGACGAGTAGAGATCACTAATACAGAGACATGGCTTGCTATACAGGTAATAATTATTTTATTTTCCTTTTTAACTTAAATAAAGTTCAAATTTAATTATTTTTTAACTTAAAATAATTTTTACTTATTTTTATTAATAAAATAACACATTTTTATGATAATATTTATTTATTTATTTAAATACTTTGATATATATGTGATGTTATATGAAAGACTAGAATTACACATACATTTATAATACGATCAGGTTTATAAGTAAGTTCGCATTTCATTGTTCAGGAACATTGTTTAGAGGTATATCATTGATATAAATTTCAAAATGAATGGTGTTAGAATAATTTTTGAATTTGAAGTCATTTTTAACTTTCTTACAACTTGAACCATGAGATTTGGCCTCACAGGACATCACTGATACAGATTATTCTTTGGGGAATTCTATTCCACGTTGCATTATCTTCATTACTTTACACTGAATATTAACAGATAATTAACGGATTTAAATTGATAAATTAAATATCTGCATAAAACTGTTTATTATTATTAAAAGCTGATTTTTTAAAAAATGATTTAATGCAGGCATCTGCGTGATTTTTCTTTTACGATGATAGACCGTTTCTTAATTTTCTTATTTTTAATTGCTTCTTATTTTCTTTAAAAAAAAAATTCTATTTTTGTTTTTATTTGCATTTAAAAATCAATCTCTAATTCTCATATTAAGCTGAATTTTCTCTACATAAATGTTTTTAAAATTGTATGCACGAATATTCGAAATCTCTTAAGGATAAAAGTATTTAACTTATTAATTTGAAACATGTTTTGTCTGTATCCACTAAATTGAGAGAACGGCTAAGTGTAAAATTTTGGTTGAGGTGTCTAAAAAAAGTCTTGGTGTGTAGATGTGTCATCAAAAGAGAAAAATAAAAAGTCGAACGGTTTTCCCCCTGGAGGGCAGGGGTTCAAAACACGTTTATGAAAATTACTTCATGGTGAAGAAATTGTACTTGGGGGGACTAGACTCAAATACAAAAAAAACCCTTTTTTTGTGATTTTGGAATTTTCGATTTTAAAGGGGGAAAGTAGATTTGGAGGGAAAAGGGGGGGGGGAAATTAGTTTGAGAGTGAAATCCTTCTAGACCCACACATGTAGCACCTCATTTTAAAGGTTTTGAAATTTGATGTTGATTGGGGATGTCTGTATACAATATAGTGCACCCCCCTGGTGGTTAAAAATAGAACTAGGTGATTTTGTAGTAGGTCCTATCATGTTACACCTTATTTTAAAGGTTTTGGTATTTCCTGACCGTTGGTGATGTTCGTACAGTAAACACTGTGCCCCTGGCGGTGGAAAGTTTATTTTTCAGCACGTGCGTAGCATGCCTGTTATATGGTGCTGCAGCCAAAGGCAGCGGAAACACGAATCAGAGGCTCGTTCGGTTCGAGGTTAATTTTTTAGAATTTTTTCATTTTATCACTGGGCCACGAGCCCGAGTTCCGTTTGGTTTGAGGTAATTTTTTTGTTACAGATGATTATTTTTTTCACAATACTTTCATTTAAAAATAGAAATTCAAACAAAATAGAGTTAACGATATAAAATCAAACAAATTTCAGGTTATTATCATGGGCCCGGGCAACAGCAGGCAGATTTGTTTGGTTCCAGAATAATTTTGGGGAATTTTTTCATGTTATTAGCGGCCTGCATATGGGCTGCTGCATGCTCTGGGGTCATGAGCCTGAGTTCCGTTCAGTTTGAGGTAATTTTTTTTGTTACAGATGATTATTTTTTTTTCCCCTGATGCTTTCATTTAAAAATTGAAATTCAAACAAAATAGATTTAAAGATATAAAATCATACAAATTTAAGGTTATTATCATGGGCCCGAGCGGGTTTGTTCGGTTCCAGGTTAATCTTTGGGAATTTTTTTTATGTTATTAGCGGCTGGCGTATGCGCTGCCACAGGCACCAGGTTCACAAGGCAGAATTTCGTTCGGTTTGAGGTATTCTTTTTGTTACAGCTGATTATTTTTTTCGTGATGCTTTTATTTAAAAATAGAAATTCAAACAAAATTGAGTTAAAGATATAAAGTCATACAATTTTAAGGTTCATTAAGGTTATTATCATGGGCCCGGGCAACGCCGGGCGGGTCAGCTAACATGTAGTCTTAATATTAAACGAAATAGAAAATAAAAGATAGCAACTGTTTATTTGGAGTCAGTTTGATGTCACACTGACAGTACTTTGCAGAAAGTGATGTCATATATAATATTTCTATTTATAAGCATTTTTCCGAATTTCTTTTTTTAAAAGTGAAATGTCGTAAATTATATTAAATGTTTTAACTTGAAATACGTTGCAATAACAATGCGACAATTTTGGAAACATTATTGTCAATAAATTGACTGTCGAATTCGACGAGTTCCAGCTAGTTTAACTTTAAATGCATTATGTCTACTCCATTTTCTTTAAATTGGACCAGAAAATTAAAAAAATAAAATAAAAATAAATTTATCTAATATTAAGCTCTTAAAGTGAGAAACATGTTTTTTTTTTTTTTTTTTTTTTCTAATCTTCATTGATATTATAGTACTCACAAGAATCTAAATTCCAATATAATTTCTTGATTAAGGCTTATTTTATTTCTTTTTTGGTACGAAGTTCCTTAACACAGATTGCAATAGGACCTAACTGGCAGAAATTGTCATGTAACAAAATGAATTACGCTATATCTCAGGTTCTATTGCATATAATCAAACAAAACTTGATACGTAAGGTCATTATGAGCCAAACTTTTCTACCAACATTCGGTGTCAACCGCTCAACAGGTGGCGCTGCCGCACAGTGATTTCTGCAATTTAAGGAGAGGCTATATCTCAGGTTCTATGGCATATAATCAGACAAAACTTGATATGTAAGAAGGTCATTATGAAACATTATGCTGATTCAAGTTAATACTTATAGACCAACAGATGGAGTTGCTATACTGGAAATTTCCTCGATAACGGGAAGGCTATATCTCAACTTTTAAGACATAAAACTGTACGAAACTTGATATATAAGACAGTGCTATAACGGAAATACACACTGCTTTTAAGTAATTTATGTGATTAATGTTTCTGCTACATTAAATTTTTACAATAAATTGTTTTTAAAAAATTAAAATGCGGATATCATAATTGCGCTAGTAAAGACCTTGGCGAGAAAAGTCAGAGTTACTTCAATGCCAAATTTCACCAAAGGAGTCATACTAAAGCTTTTCTGCTGTTTTTAGTTTTAAGCTTAATTAGCTTTCATGTCAAGCATGCTATTGGTGCCAACAACGAGATAAATAAATAATAACAATCTAGATCTCTACATCAAATCAAATTCGGAATTGGAGAGAAGGCGTAAGGAACTTCGTTCTGACGGGGGGTCCCTCGACCGCACATCTGTTTTAAGATAAATATAGATATAACATTCAAAATCTTTTTTATTAAAAGATGTAAAGATATAATGCTCATAGTTAAAAAAAAAACTAGTATGTTGTGGCCACCACAAGACTTTCTTCTATATTTTCCTATATACATATTCAATCAGTAACAATATAAAAAAAAAAAAAATTACGATTTTTTTTTTTTTTTTTTGTTAAAAGTAAAAAAAAATCGATAACTTTGTTTTAAATTATCACAGATTTATAGTTCAACCTTTCGTTTTAAAGGTATTGACGAGATCTTTCGAAAGATACCCATCTTGAAAATTTACCCCCCCCCCCCCCCCCGGAGAGGTGCTTCCCGCCCAGGGGGGAGAAGCGATGCCCCCACATGCACAAAATTTTTTTCCTAGTTAACTACTACTATTATCAATAATTCATATTAAATTTACAATCACAAGTTTAAAATAACTTTTATTATGCACATGTATACGAAATTTTGTCCTATACTGCCATGTTAAAAGTTTACATAAAATGCGATCACAGCGCCATCTGCTGGGCGAATGATCCCAAAATCTAATCAGCACTTTTCCATGTCAGGGTCCAACTATATACCAAGTTTGGTTCAATTTCATTCATTGGTTCGTGAGATACGGTGAAAAATACGAAATTTTGCGATCACAGCGCCACCTGCTGGGCGATTGATCTCCAAATCTAATCAACACCATGCCCCGTCAGGTTCCAACTATATACCAAGTTTGGTTGAATTTCATTCATTAGTTCGTGAGATACGGTGAAAACAAGAAACCACAGACAGACAGTCATTTTTTAAAAACTATCAATTCATGTTCAGGACATCCCAAAACGTGTAGATCCGTCAAAAAACGGAGGTCGAAAATTTTCGACCTCCAATACTTTCCATAATCCAATACTTTCTCTATATTACATATAGAAGAAAGTAAAAAAGAGAAAATTAAATTTAAATTCTGTTGATGTCTAGTGTTGGGCTTAAGGCCAGTTAACTAAAGAAGGGTCGTAGGCGTGTTTGTTGGTGTACCCTCCATGAGAAATCATTCTAAGGGGTTCCTAGCTCATCTTAAAGTGAGTTTCGGAGAAAAATACAGAAAATTCTAAATGACTGGTAATTGAACCCAGAACTTTCCTCATACCAACTTCAAGATATTTGAATTTTGATATTTCATCGATAAGACCATCGCAGAATTTTTCGATTGTATTCATAAGAACATAATTTTTTTACATATTTTTATACAGTTTTTTCCATAATGCTAAACTGAAGATTAGCTATTAAAAAAAAAAAAAAAATTTTTCAAATAATGAATATTTTTAACTTTAATTCAGTTAAAATAATTTGTCAGCTTAATCACTAACATAAACTCGATTTTCTATGCACTGAACACAAGTAAACCTTCATCTACTCATTCCTACCTTGGTGGTTTAAGTAATTGGAGAACTGCTGGTTTATCTGCAATTTATTTGTCAACATACCTTAAATTTAAGTAAAATATTAATAATATATTTCTCAAGTTTAACATAAATTTGTTGTTGTGTATTTTACCCTACATCATGTGACCTTCTGTGGGTGTAAAAATATCTATAAGAGTTGGTATAAACAATACATTGATTATATTATGTTCTGATTATGTAGAATTTATCAGAAAAGAATCTTTGATAAAAAAAAGTAAGTTATCTTCTTATTGCATTTAAACAAAACTTTGGCATTTATTATCTGGAAAAAAAGTAAACATCCTTTTGCAGAGTATGGAAATGCGCTAACTAATAAAAAGGAAAACAAATAGAAGAAAAAATTTGACTTAACTTCTTTGCAGTGTATATAGTAATTTCATACATGACCATAGATACTGCAAAGCAGTTTTCTTGAAATAACAGCTAGAAGAAGTGAAGTTAAGATAGAAAGCTTCTATTAGCATGATATTCAACTGACATGAAGCAACAACGAAATTATTACATAATGTAAGTAAAATTCAGATGGATTTTTCTTTCATTTTGTTTCTTGATGCATAATTAAAATTTAAGTTATAAAATATAATAATACATATTTTTTTTAATGTTGGTTTTTTTAATTTATTTTTTCAAATTCACAGAGTTGATGTTATTTTATAATATATATATGTATTGATAAGTATAAAGGATTTAAGTCCAAAAATGTTGATTTTGAGTTAAGTACATACCCAGAAAAAAAAAAATTCTCTATCGATTGGTATAAAGGATTTAAATCTATGTCATTTAGTCTTTGAGAAAATCCATTGGTAAAAAAAGATTCAAGTCAGAAATTTAGCATTAATCTTTGTATAAAATATTTAATTCAATTTTTTCCCTATATTAAATGAAGATTGACAATCACTGAACGGTATAAATCAACATAATCCCTTCTTCCTAATCGATTCTTCTGATTAGTTTTTAGTTAAACTTTATTTTTCGTCTCCTGAAAAATCAAGAATATGGACTTAAATCATTTATACTTATCAGTATAGATATATATATATAAAAGAATTCTAATATTACTTAAATGTTTTATTGTGTTCTTACTATACTCTCAAACGTTTTAATATGATTGTTGACTTATCCTATGTATAATATTTGAATGCATTTGTTATTTTTTCCAAATGCTTTCTTTCACCTTTCCACTGACAGCATCTTTTTTTTTTTTTTTCCCAATGATACTCCAGTGCTTTTGCACTAATTCTAAAATCCATTTTTTCTTCTGCAAGTGAAAAATTGTTTACTCCTTTTCGCTTATTCTGACAGACTGTAAACATAACGACTAATTGAAACGATAAATTGAAAGTAAAATGATAAATTAAAATAATGTTATAAGCTTATCAGTATATCAAAGTCCTTAAAATTGCCATTTATATTAAGTAAACAACTTATTATATATTTGCTTTAGAGATTTCTAATTTGTTTTTTCCCTGCAAAATTCCTGAATTTCCCAGTTTTTTCCCCAAAACTCCCAGGTTTTATCCCTTGGTTTTAAATTCCCGGGTTTTTTGCATCTCTATAGTGCGTACAAAGACACTTAAAATATAATTAGCTGCTATAGACAGAAGAACTTTATCTTCTTACAAATTTTGATTCACAAAATTACTTGTATAGATTTTTCACAATTTCTGCAAAACACAGAACCCTGTCTGAACAGACCCCTCATACATTTGAAGACAAATAATTTTCTCATACAATATTTTAAATATTAATATTTATGCATATCTTTCTTATAAATTAAACTTATATGTATCACGTTACTTTCAACTGCTATGAAGGAGGAGAACGCCATCCACTCTCTGCATTCAATAGATTATATTCATAAAAAAGCAACATAAAGAAAAATTTCCATCAACAACATTTTGTAGGTAGGCCAGCGGGTAAAAAATTAATGGAAACTCAACTCTCAAAGCGGGTGACCTATGGGTACTCGACCCAATGCAGGACTCTAATAACAATTTAATATTATTACTGCATTTAAAGCATGGAAAGATGCTTTTCCACCAACAAAGGCTTGAGGAAGTTTGTATAATAAATTAAAAAAAAAATGTTAAATGCTTACAAATAATTTGGAAATTTTTCAAATGTTGTGCTTGCATTTCTTTTAAATGTAGGTAATTACTTTTTTGGATTATTTTCCTCCTCAACGCATAAAAGGGGGAAAAGTGGGTAGTAGAAGTTTACAGCTATAGATAAGAATGTGAGGATTTTTTTTTAATATACCTACTGTAAATATTTAATCATAAAATTAAAACAATAAGTTACACAATTTTATAAGGCAAAAATGTTTTTTTCTAATTTGGTCACTATCATATTTTGATTTTGTTAATAAATAAATGAGCTGGGAAGAATTGATCAATCCCTTCATTTTTTTCACTTTTTTTTTTTTTTTTTTTGGCAAAGCTTTACATGCAATAGCTGTTTGTTTACATTGAGTAAATTTTGCAAACGATTGTACTTTTATAAATAATAATAAAAAGATAACTATAAGTAAATAAATTAAAATCATTCCACATGTTTTTAATTTTGGCAAAAACGAGTTTAATATGCGAATGTGTTTTTATCTTCATCGCAAACAATGGTAACACAAAATGAAATAGCAAAAAACTTCTAGCTCTTTCTTAATAGCGGACACGGAGTAGCGGATTATTTGTCTTGTATAGGGAACGGAAAGAGAACGAATCTCGGTCCAGTCCATTCATTTTCGCCAAGTGTAATAATCGCCAAAGTACGTTCAAACACTGCCAAGAGCAACAACCAATCAGATTGCCTGCTGCAGTTCTGACAGCAGAAGTGCGTTGGAAAAAAAAAATATGCATTCGGCAGCGTAGCGAATTTGGAAAATGCCTACTCCTCAGACTAGCGCTTCAATGAGCTCGATCCCTACGAAGTGGATCATTCTATTTAATTTGCAGGTAAGACAGACCGTAAACGGAGGGATAGGAAGCAGAAGGGGAGATACCATAGATTGCGATTTCGGACTTCGTTTTTTTTTTTTTTTTTTTTTTTATTATTACTTATTTTTGGAGATAAATGCAAATGCACTGAGCTAATAGGACGGTCGGAGAAGAGATTCAGGTTAGGTTCAATAGAATTACGATAAATTTCAATTTCGGACTAAGTTTTTTTTCTTTTTTTTTTTTTTTTTTTTTCCCCTCTTAACATATGCACGAAAATAGTTTCTTCTTTTTCTCCCCCTCCCCTTATATATCTATGAGAATCTGAATTCAGGCAATTCAGGTAAAAATTGACAAAATCCTCATGTACTTGGTAAATTTTAACAGCAATATTTATGAAAGCTTTTCCAAATATTACTAAATAGCAAGTATAAGATAATTAATATTATATTAATGAACGAAAATGACTTTATTTTGTTTCTATTTACATTCATGTTTAAAAAAAAAAAAAAAAAAAAAAAAAGTGAATAAACCTTACATTAAATTATACTTAATGCAAGAAAAGGAGGGTAATGTAGATTGTAGAACTTCGTTTTAATTAGTGAAAAGATGGTGTACCTCAAAACAAGTTTTAATGTAATGCTTTAAGATTATTTACTGGAATAAAAATCAGTTTACTGCATTATTACTTTAATATAATTGCACTTAAAATATTATTTTCATCATATGATTGAAAACAATTGCGCATTGAATTGGAGCATTGATTGAAAACAATGCACTGTATGATTTAAAAAGTGCAAGTTTTTTTTTTTATTATTATTATTAATTAACATTAGCTACAATACATGCAATGAATGTAAAACATTCTATATCAACATAAACAAGTACAAATTGTTCCTTTCTTTTGACAGCCAGGGCATTAAAAAAAAAAAAAAAAAAAAAAAAAGGCGAGTGAGAACTGTATTTTCTTGTAATTTTTATTTAATCAATTCACACTTTTCAATCCCTTTCTTTTTCAAAAGTTGCAACTATAAGTATATAGATGATTTAAAGCATGTCTTGGAGAAATTTGAACTATATTTATTTCCTATATTTTGCAGTGCAAGTTGATTTCCTTGTACAAAGAAATTCATCAGGAAACCTTGAAAAATGTTTACTCCCCAGTCACTATTAAAGAAAACTAGAATGTTGTGGCCACCACAAGACTTTCTTCTATATTTTCCTATACATATTCAATCAGTAACAATATTAAAAAAACTAGTATGTTGTGGCCATCACAAGACATTCTTCTATATTTTCCTATACATATTTAATCAGTAACAATATTTAAAAAAAAATTACGTTTTTTTTTTGTTAAAAGTAATACATATTCAATCAGTAACAATATAAAAAAAAAAAAAAAAAAAAAAAAAAATTACGAATTTTTTTTTTTTTTTTGTTAAAAGTAAAAAAAATCGATAACTTTGTTTTAAATTATCATAGATTTATAGTTCAACCATTCATTTTAAAGGTATTGACGAGATCTTTCGAAAGATACCATCTTCAAAATTTACACACGCATCCCTGGGGGGGGGGGGTACTTCCCTCCCAGGGGGGGGAAGCGTTCCTCCCACATGCATAGAAATTTTTTCCTAGTTAACTGTTACTATTATCAATAAATTATATTAATTTTACAATCACAAGTCAAAAATAACTCTCATTATGTACATTTATAAAAAAATTTGACCTATACTGCCATGTTAAAAATTTAGAAAACATGAGATCACAGCGCCATCTGTTGAGCGATTGATCACCAAATGTAATCAGCACCAGTTTATGTCGGGGACCAACTAAATACCAAGTTTGGTCAAATTTCGTTAAAAAAAAAAAAAAAAAAAAATACGATTTTTTTTAAAGTTTTTTTTCGTTAAAAGTAAAAAAAATCCATAACTTTGTTTTAAATTATCACAGATTTATGGTTCAACCATTCGTTTTAAAGGTATTGACGAGACCTTTCGAAAGATACCCATCTTGAAACTTTGCGCCCCCGGGAGGGTACTTCCCCACCAGTTGGGGGGGACCGATGCCCCCACATGCACAAAATATTTTTCCTAGTTAACTTTTACTATTATCAACGAGACCTTTCGAAAGATACCCATCTTGAAAATTTACTTCCCCGGGGGGGGGGGATACTTCCCCCCTAGGGGGGAGCCGGTGCCCCCACATCAACAAAATTTTTTTCCTAGCTAACTACTACTGTTATCAATAATTCATATTAATTTTACAATCACAAGTTTAAAATAACACTCATTATGTACATTTATACGAAATTTTGTCCTATACTGCAATGTTAAAAGTTTACATAAAATGCGATCACAGCGCCGTCTGCTGGGTGATTGATTCCCAAATCTAATCAGCACCATTCCATGTCAGGGTCCAACTATATACCGTTTGGTTCAATTTCATTCATTGGTTCGTGAGATAGGGTGAAAAATATGAAATTTCGCGATCAAAGCGCCACCTGCTGGGCGATTGATTCCCAAATCTAATTAGCACAATGCCTCGCCAGGGTCCAACTATATACCAAGTTTGGTTGAATTTCATTCATTGGTTCGTGAGATACGGTGAAAACTAGAAACCACAGACAGACAGACAGACATTTTTTAAAAACTATGAATTCGTGTTAAGGACATCCCAAAACGTGTAGATCCGTCAAAAAACGGAACTCGAAAATTTTCGCGAATCCAATACTTTCTCTATATTACATATAGAAGAAAGTAAAAATGCAGTTGAGTGTGTGATGTGTGCAGTGAAAATTTTTAATTGTACATCTTTGTAAGCATATTCAAAAACAAAAATAACCACAATTTTATAAAAAATATTGTCAATCTGATTTAGATAGTAGAATTTGAAATGTCAAGAACTGAGATTTTAACCTTCATGTTGCGACATAGATACTTCCAAAAAAAGGATAATAATAAAATAACCATAATTATATTAAATTTATTGTTTACTCAATATATATGTGAGCTTAAATTTGGTAAATATTTTTAGACTTAAAAAAAAAAAAAGTGAAATTTTTTTTGACAAAAAAAAAAAAAAAAAAAAAAAAAAAAAAAATGTATATATATCACCTTGACTTGAAGAAATTTGAGAACTGTTTGGAGAAATTTACTTTCGATCATCCGACAACACTAGCCCCAGAGCTTTTTTTTGCGATGAATGAAAAAAAAAAAAAATTATCTCGTCAATCAAATCTTTGACAGGAGTCAAGATGAACTTAAAATTGTCAAGAAAGAATCAAGCAATAAGCAACAACCACGAGCCAAATCAAAATCGTAAACACTCACACCTCGCGCTCGCAATCGCAAGCAAAGGTTCCCATCCCTCTGTCTACCGATATACCTGCAAATTAAATAGAATGATCCACTTCGTAGGGATCGAGCTTAACATTGAAGCGCTAGTACTCCTCAGAACCAGGGGGGTGCCATTTCATAGATGCGCGAATTTTTAGCTATTTGCGATTCCTCGCGCACTACGTCATATGGCGTGAGGTTGAAATCTTGTTTACATCTGAAATAACTGTGTTTAAATTGCGTTTTTGTGATTTAATTTTTTTCTTTTCTTTTAATCGAATTTGTTTAAATGTACCGTATGATAACTCTTAATTTACGTCTTTTGTTGATTCTTTGACATGCTCCGTATTAGAGAACAAAATTTTTTTAAAGAATAGATTATTGAAAGTGATAGAACATTCATGAAAAACTGTGATGTATAATAGCAGTAGATAGATTGCTCATAAAATCAAATCATGTAAGTAATATATCATCGTGTATATTATATCATACATTTTCAAGTTCAGAAATAATAAATCAAAGGGATATTAAATTAGCAATAATCATGTAATAAGTATGTTTGTTAAATGTTTATGCTACTTCCCTTCGATTTTCAAGTATACTCTTTTGAAAGCAGACAGTTAAAATTTATTATCTTTATGAGACAAATTGTGGTATCTCATAATAAACAAAATGTTTAAGTTATGTAGTAGATAAAAATGAGTACACACAAAAATATTTCTGCACTTCATAATTAAATTTGCAGTTAATACACTTAAAATAAAATAAACTTGTGTGTAAAAAAAAAAAAAAATCTTAGGTACTTTTTTTTAAATTTTATTTTTATTTATTTGCTTTAATCCTCTGTAGAAAGTATCTGGATAATTGAAAATTTTATGAAATTGTTTTTATGTAGTAACACATTTCAATGTAACTTTTGTAATAACATGTTAAAAGTGTCAGTGGTAGCACATGTTTTCCAATGAAAATAGTTTTAAAAATACCATCAAGCCAACATAAACAAAATGTTTTGAAACTATTTCTGTCATACCATATTTAAACTATGAATATAATTTTTCTTTTGTAAAAAATTCTTGATCATTACTTAAACATTTTGGAGTATTATATATATATATATATATTTAAAAAAAAAAAAAAAAAAAAAAAACAGAACTGAGGTTTAAAAGTAATAAGTACAAAACTTTGAACTCAGACATCTTTTGTGACTCTTTGTTTTTAAACTGTGCTGTCATAATGTTAGAACAACCACACATATAATTTTTTTCTGGATTGTGTTTTAACAACTGCACTTCCCTCTTTTTTGACTAAAAGAAAGAAAAAAAAGTAATTATCAATCCATTCTCATATGAAGCTTTTATGTACATCCATATTGCTTACCGCTATAGTACTGCAAGACAAGTTAGCTGTGTAAAATGATCTTTTTTTTTATCAGGTACTGAAGGCATATTGCTGATTACGTATATGCATATGATACATACATGCATATTATTGATTGCTGCAGTACAGAATTTCATGTAAAGTGAAGTATAATCATCTCTCAAAAATGCACAATTCTCTGAAATCTGCATATCATTTGTAATGTAAACAAACACTGTCATAACTGATTTGTTGATTAGTGAATCGCAAAAATTCAGCTGTATTAGGAGAGAAATCAATTATTAATTTGTGCTTATGAATCACCAATCACTGAGCATATTGAAGTATTTAAAAGGTAAACAAACATATCATAATATTACAGATAACTTAATATATTATGTATTTCTTTTAAAATTGCAAATTATAAGTGTTTTATTTTGAACAAAATATTTTAAAGAATGTATTTTTATTTCATTTTTACTCATAAAGTTAAAATGCATAATTTTACTGAAATATCTGAAATGTAAACAAACAAATCACGCTAGTACAGCAAAATTTATATATTTTAGATTTTTTTAAACAAATACGTGTGCTTTCTTTTGAGCAAAACATTTAAATAAATGCATTTTTATTTCATTTTAATATAATTGAAATTCATGGTCTTACTGAAGTAATTCATGACAATATTGAAGTAAGGTAAACAAACATATCATAATATTACAAATAACTTCATATATTGTGTATTTCTCTTTAAATTGAAAACTTTAAGTGTTTTATTTTGAACAAATATTTTTAAAAATGTTCTTATATTTCATTTTTACTAGGGATGAAACGGATAGTGATTTTGCCGGATATCGGATATCCGGAGCTCTTGTGCCTGCCGGATACGGATATCCGGACCGGATATCCGGCATTAGTTTTGTTTTTTGTATATTTCTTTTATTTTCTTTTTCTTTTTTTTTTTTTCTTTAACAATAAAATATAAACAGATTTCATATACTATTCTTTTAAAAACATTTTAAATATAATTTACTTAAACATATTTAATATTTTATTTGTTTGTGCAATATCACCATGAAGATTAAAACTTTAAGCCTAACATACTCATTCCTATACTTGCAGCTTGTCATGAAAAGTATTTTCACAAAAAGATAGGTTTTGCTCAGAATTACAAAACTAAAACTTATTATTTACATATTTTTTACATTACTAGTATTAAAAAAGTGAAATAAAATATTTTACTAATATAATCATAGTTGAAGGGTTATTTTCATAGGAAAACTAATATGTTGTGGCAATCACAAAACTTTCTGTTATATCATTCTATATAACAGTGCCACTTACTGTTTACGTTGTACAAAAGTTTAACCATAGCTTCTCACAATAAATATTTTGCATATGGTGTTCAGTGCAATTTTAATAAAGAGATGCTGAGATATAGGCTTGTAAAAAATCATAATAGCAGCTCCACCTATCGGCTGATATATACCTAAATAAGGTCGACATTCGTTTTCATAATGGTTGTCTTACATATCAAGTTTTATGCACTTATGTCATAGAAGTTGAGACTTAGCCCATTTATGAGGTAAATTACAGCGCAGTTCTGTCACCTGTTGACCGATATACACCCAAAATAAATCACAATAGTGTTTCATAATGGCTGTCTCACTCACATACCAAGCTTTGTGTAATTATACACTATGGAATCTGAGGTATAGCCTTCTCGTTTTCGAGGAAAATTTCCGTATAGCAGCATTACCTATTGGCCAACATGCACCCAGATTGAATCAGCATAATTTCTCATAATGCCCTTCTAACATAAAATTTCATGTAATTATATGCAATAGAACCTAAGGTATGGCCTTCCCTGAAATTGCAAAAAGTGCTGTATAACAGCACCACCTGCTGAATGATTGGCACCAAAATTCGATAGGCACATTATATGCCAAGGTGCATGTACATATATATTTCTATGAAATTATGTGCAGTAGTTCCTAAGATATAGCCTTTCTTTAAGTTGCATAAATCGCAGTACGGTAGCATCACCTGTTGAGCCATATGCACCAAAAGTTGATAGGCACTGATTTATGTCATGGTTCAACTACATATAAATTCATATGTAATTATATGCAGTAATTTCAGAAGTACAGTTGGACAGAATTTTTGTCACATATACACAAACAGATATTTTTTTTAATTGATCAAACCAGGTTCTGGACTTCTTAAAATGTGTAAATCCATCGAAAACCAGAAGTTGAAAATTTTTATGAATTCAATACTTTCTTTTGAGACATTTATAAGAAAACATAAAAGAAAGAAGCAAAAAAAAAAAACTAAAAGCTTTAAACTAGTACGTGATGACCATCACAAAACTTTCTTCTATATCACTATATATAACAATGCTACATGCTGCTTAACGTGCACAGAAGAAACTTGATCATAGCTTCTCACAATAAAGATTTTATATGATAGCAGAACCTTGGCGAAAAAAACATAATCGGGCTTTGGCGAGCGCGAGTCATGATGATAGACGGTAGGGTTGCTCGCATTTACTCCGTGCTCGCATGTCTGATGACAAGTGGACGTCAGAATTCGTATTAGCAATAACAATAGAAATTTTTTCGATAATTTTAAATTACTTTGAAGTATGATTTAAAACATTCATTTTGTAATTGAATAGCTATTTTTATTTTCTAAATAAGTTTCTAAACGTTCATAGCTAATTGGAAACATCCTACATGTAAACAAATTGTCGTGTTTATTATGTCGAGATAAACTTGAAAAGAGATTGACGTATATTTATTTTATATTTTGCCTATGTATGAGTTATTATTTCACATATGCATTTAAGTGAATTAGTAATTAATAATGCTGGAATCCAAATGTTTATTTTGTGTGTGTGAAGAACTTATTGCAAGGTATGTTCCCAACATTCAATGGTTTTATAATTATTAGTTTAATGTCTGTAAGTTGTATAAGTGCCTAGAATTAACATTTCTTTTATTTTTTTAATTAAAAGATAATATTTTGTACATTAATGCTATAACATATTGAAATATTAGTATCTGATATTATATCCTGATGACTCATCTTATATCAGGTAATTTGTTTAGACATTTGAAAACAAATTTGACTTAAAATTATGATATAATTATGATCATTCGCCTTTTAATTAGGCCCACCAGCGGCCGAGCGGTTCTGCGCTCAAAGCTGGTAGATGGGAGGTGCCGGGTTCGATCCCAGGTTGCGCTCATCGACCTAGCCGTTCGGAGTTTTCCGTGGTTTCCTCCGAAACTCGCGTAAATACGGGCTAGGACCCCTTAGAAAGACCCCCACGGAGGGCATTCCCCCCCTAGGCCTAGGACACATCAGGAGTCAATCGGCCTTAAATCCTACAACCAACCAACCAACCAACCTTTTAATTAGTATATTAGTTAGATGTTTATTTTGTTAAATATCACCGTTTGAAATGAAATTGGTCGAACTGATGATAACATGTAATTATCAGTTCAATCATTTTTATAATGATAATATCGATGAATATATTTATTACACACTACATTTTGAATATTATAGTGAGATATATTTACATAGAATAGATTGCATTATGTAGACTGCTGATTAAGTAGTACACATACATTCTGAGTGAAGTTAATTTGATTTTTTTAAAAACAAGAATTAATTTTTGTTAATTGTGAATAATAATACAGTTTATGGTATGACTTTGCGTGTTTTTAATAAATCAATAATTTGGCATAATTTTGTTATTATCCTTGGAATTTACAAACCTTTAGGAAAGGAAAGTTTATCAAAGAATGCCATACTCAAAATGGCAGAAAATGAAATTTCATCAAAATACATTTAAAAAAAAATTAAATGCAAAAAATGTATAAAGTACAATTAAAAAAAAAAAAAAAAAAACAGTTGAAAAGCTCAAAATTATAAATAATCATCGTTTAAAGAAGATCGAAGAGAAATGAAGGAACAGTGTTTCTTGGAAAGTTCTCTAGTTATGAAGTTTATCCTATGCCAGCTGGACCATAGCTTCAGTGCACGAAATTGATTTTGTGCCTGTAGACGTGGGCTTGCTAGCGATTTTTATTAATATCGACATCAGATAGAAGAAGAAAGAGGAGGATAAGCTTATTGAAGACGGTTCCTTGTGACATGCTGTAAATTAATCTAAAAATAGATCAGCATTGACATTTGATTTTCTTGTATCCTTTTCAGTTGTTTGCCATTCGAACTTTTGTATGTTTTTTTAATTTTATGGTGTTTGTTTATAAAAATTTTGTTATAGTTCATTTCTTTTACTTCTTATTATTATTATTATTTATTTGTAGATAGGGTAAGTGCACCAGTGATTGACACTTTTAGAGCAATCTCTGATGTTTTTAATGTTCTAGTCATCAGAAAATATTTTCAGAAATCTTAAGTTAGTACATATGGCATGAAAGACATTCAGAACCACATATATGTTAAAATATATACATTTTATAACAATTTTTTTTTTTTTATGAATTTTTATTTGACACCCACTCAATGTTCCAGTAATTGACACTGCCAGTTTTTCATTTTATCAGTCATTGGAC
>OZ005660.1:227083536-227184536 GCA_963930645.1 Salticus scenicus
ATTCTTGCCTTATGTCTATGTAAGGGGTGCGCGAAATCGCCTCCGGCGGTCAAAGGGAGATTTCCACCAATGAAAAAGTATGAACACCTTGTCGTATCTCTCAGTCAAGGGTCGCTATAGATAGTACATAGAATAATAATAAAGGAAAAAGGAGCACGTCAATACTCTAATGCTTACAAACCACTTCTAGTGAATTGCCAGCGAAAGCTATTTTTGCTATTCAAAACCTTAAAGTAGGGCACCCATGCTCGGCACATTTATCGCTGTTTGTTGTGGGTGCTGCCTCGTTGACTGATTGACAGAGAGATGAGACGATTAAAAAATTTCGCCAACAAGTCGCCAACCAATCAGACTAAAGCATTGTTACAACCCTATACCCGGCATTCCTGGATTTTACGAACCGAAACCAAAACAGGGGCCATACAACGAAGCTACCGAGACTTTCTCACTGCCGGCTAGAGCCCCTAAATAAAATAATAGGCCGGCGCATCACCGCCATTTTTTTTACCTCCGAAGAGGACAGCATTCCCGCTTGGCGTCCTTATCGCTTCCCTAAAGATTTTAAGAAATCATGATCTGAAGCTAATCCGGTCAAGATAAGAGCAATAAGCAACAATAATATTCCTAAAAACACATTTTTTCGCAGTACATTCTCAGGATGTCGTTTTATTCTGACGATATCCTATAGATGTACTGGGGTAAGATGTGTTGTTAGGGCGGTTTCTGTTTCTTTTACGAAAGGTCGCCAAAACTCAAATGCACAGTAATAGAAGGCCTGTGAGCACTTTATATTCACTTCTTAAATGATTATAGCAGTTTATCGCTAAACAAACTTCCATGTCATAGTTTACTTAGCTAAAATTATGAAATATAATAAAACAAGTTACTCTAAAGTAACGTAAGACGATAAAAAAGTGTTTGTCGTTTGTTTATCAGAGAAACGCGCTGGGTACATGTGGCAACCCTAAGGCAACAAAATGCCTGATGTGCCAGCTCGTATATATAGGAGCCTTACTGCCGGCAATTCTTGGCTGTGACGTCATGTTCCGAGAGTGTCAAAAATGTGCTACAACGAAGCTCACGGAAGCTCCAGATAACTTTTCGGTCTCGGAAACGTCTACCGAGATTTAGGGAACGTTCAGTAGAGCGCCCGATCCACGACCGGTCGATTGATTCCGAGCCAAAGCGTTCAGTGGTGTCGACCGATCCAGAGTCACACCGTTCAGTGGGATGGACCGATCTCGACCGGTCGTGGATCAGAAAGCCCAGAAAATTTTCTTGATCCATTGGGTCACGTGATGGATCAAATGCGCAATAGGATGAAAATCAGACTCTGACTGACACTACGCAGTAAAAACCTGAACAATGAACATCTGTTTTTGACAATGATTGTTTATTTGTTTAATTAGCTGAGGATTAATACAGATGTATCTATTTGTATGCATTGTTTGTGCTGTAGAAAATAAGGTAAGTAATTCCATAAAATGCTAAACTATATTATGTTTATTTATTGTGTAAAAAAGATTTTTTACGTAATAACGATTTTCGATACGTAATTTCTTTTATTGATGAACGTAACATTTAAACATAAAATTAAAACAAAAATTTGCACAATTTTAATTGAAACAAAAATTCTTTTTTTTTTTTTTTTTTAATTCGGACGTCATCATATTTTGTTAATTTAATATATAAAAATAAACTGGGAAAAATTAATTATTTCATTTTTTTTTTTTTTTTTTTTTTTTTTTTTTTTCAGACAAAGCTTTTCATTCATGCGATTGTTTTTTGTTTACAAATAGAAAAGTTTGTAAACGATTGTATTTTTTACCTTTAAAACAATAAGTTAACTATAATAAATTAAAATCCTTCCACATATTTTTAATTTTGGTAAAAATAAGTTTAAGATGTCAATTATTAAATTTAATGAACAAAACAGACTGTAAAAAAAGTAGCTATAAAATTATGCAGTGTTTACATTGCTAGTTTATTTTAATATTCAGTCGGTAATAAGAGAAAAAACTCTTTATATTGATTCATAAATCGAAGAAGAAAGTAAGATTATTTTTTTATATAAATCCATTATATTAACTAAACAGCATATTTTATATAATTTATTTAATTTTCAAAAACGTTTTTGTTGTACATTTCTGTTCATAATAAAAATCGAAGAGAAAGAAAGGTGTTTTCTTATATCAACGAGTGATCATTTAAGATAAATCCACTCTGCTGCTTTAAAAATAAATGTAACGTAACAGTTTTAACATTTTCATGATTAAAATTTATACGTGAATTTAGAAAAATCATAACCAAAATAATGTATATTAGTAATTTATCAGCACAATCAATTAATAGCTTCTTATCTTTTGTTAGTAGAATACAGAATTCTACATAAATAAGAAAGAAGTAAAATTGTTATTTCATAAAAGATCTTTCTTTCTTTTTTTTTAAGGAAAAACGTAATATAGTTTAGCGTTTTATGGAATTACGTATTAAAAGTCCAGACAAAATAAACAACAGAAATACAATAAATAACTTGCTAATACAGGTCAAATTAGATAGATGGCGCAGCTCCAATTACGTCAGAATTGTTCCAAATCGTTCAGTAGACGCCTGGCCTAAGGCCCCTATATATACGAGCTGGCGCATCCGACATTTTTTTGCCTTAGGGTTGCCGAATTACCCAGCGTGATAAACAAACGGCAGCCATTGCTTCTACCGTCTTGCTCGTAATTTTAGTGAAATAAACTGCAATATGGGATGTTGTTCAGCAATAAACTGCTGTAAACACTCCAGTAAAGGATACAAAATGTTTAGGTTTCCTTAGGATAATGCAAAAAGGAGAAAATAGGGCAGCGAATTGTCGTCCAGATTCTTGGATCCCGGGACCTAATGCGCAGCTTTGCATAGTAAGTTTTATTGTTATTGACTTATTTTCTTTGCATTTCTGACATTTATAAAGTAAAAAAATTTAAAAGAAAAAAGTATTATTTAAATCTAAATATGTATTTTAATAACCATAAATTATTTAAGAAACGCTTTTTTACTGTGTGTTTGTAGAGTCCTGGCGACGTTTTTTTGTTTCGCCAAAGTTGTCTTGTTTCCGTGTCCTGATAGTATTAGGTCGTTGCAAAAGTTCGTGCGGACGCGGATCATTTTATTGCCTCCAAAGACGAGAGCTTTTTTCGCCATAATATACATTTGTTACCCGAGAAAAAAATGAATCCGAGCCCGGCCCGACAGCAAATTAAAAAATTCGGCCCGAACCCGGCCCGTAAATCTGACCCCTACAGACCTCTAATGTGCTTATTAGAAATTACTCCATGTATTGGAATTCTCTAGGATGTTACTGTACACAAACTATTTCCTTGATCTCAACGAAAAGTTTAATGTGTCATCCCTATATGATAGACATTGAAAATACCGATTTTAGACTTTCTGCTACTACTTGTTCTTCACACAGACTATCCGCTAAAAACATGATTTTCGGATTCAGGAGACTTTAAAACATGTAAATGGGACAAAAACTCAATTTTAAAAATTAACTTAGAAATAATACTTTCTCCATCATATATATACGAGGAAGAGAAAAGAAAATTAATTAAAAAAACTTTCCAATTTTAATTAGTACGCTCTTTTTTTTTTTTTTTTTCCCTTTCAAATGTTATGAATTATTTAAGAAACAGAAACAGATTACTTGTGTTGCTTATCATTTTTGGCCGATTTTATTTTTAGATGAAAATTTATTAAAACCTCCAGTGAAGCGATAAAATCGCCAAGCGGAAATGCTGTCCTCTTACGAGGGAAAAAAATGGCGGTGATGCGCCGGCCTATTATTTATTTAAGGGGCTCTAGCCTGGCCCGGTACAAGACCACGGATTAGGATACAGGATGATAAACTAGATAGGGCGGTCAGCGTGGGGAACGGAGCTTTATTTTCCGCATTAATTCAGCCGAATAGAGTAAGCGATCCGATCGCCGCCTGGTGTAGTATCTTTGAAACTCATCGGAAGAAAGGGAAAGCCCGCCCCTTCGGCTTCAGTCATCCAACGAAGGAACAGCCAGAAATGTAATAACGCGCTGATTGGTGTATTTTCGAGATTTGGTCGCCCTCTATCTGTAAGATGAAAATTACTACCTTTCCGTAACATTAGTAATACATCCTTATCTTTTAATCCGTGTACAAGACCGATCCAGGATCAGTGACGTCATCGCCCAGTCGCACTGATCCATCTCGGGCGCTCTACTGAACACGCTCTTAGCGAAAAAATATCACCCTACTTTTAGCTTGTGAAAACGCGATTCCGTATGTGAAATCCAAACAAGATGGCGTCTGTTTTATCGTTAGCAGTGTGTCAGGAAAGTGATAGAACACGAATTTATCATCCGATACCTGTAAGGAATGATAATTTGTTTAATATGGATGAAAGTGAATTTATAAAAAATTTTAGAATCAGCAAGCAGTTGGCGCAAAATTTGATACAGGTGCTAAAAATACAACTTGAGCCAAGAACTGTAAGGGAAGGTGCAATTTCAGTTGAAAGAAAGGTGAGTTAATTAGATTTTGTATTTTTAGTAATTTGTATTTCTTCAGCACAGAAGCATAAACTATTTTTATGTATGTTTACTTACATCTACATGTCTTTTAAATGTAAAAATTATTTTGCTTACTAGATATAAAGAGCATGATAATATTGTATAAGGTGCTTGCAGATAAGGCTTAAAACATTGTTTATTGTGATAATGTAACACTCTAGATTTTGTTTTAACAATCCACACCACATTTAAAATTAAAATTTTTGTATTTTATAATAGATTAAATTATTATGCGATGTAAGCATGATTTCAGTGTAAATGCTTACATCATGGTAATGGAATAGTATGTTAAGCATGTACCTACATTGTCTAATAATTTGATTTTTTTTTTTTTTTTTAGAATATTTGTTTTATATTTTACCTCCCATTCCGTTTAAATATATCATTTAACAAAATATTAAATGCGAAGGTTTGTTTTAATACTGAATGTGTTTATCCGATAATATAGCGTTGTAAAATAAACAAAAATAGCATTTGTGACTGCTATAAATATTAGAGATTTGCAAACCAAATACCCCCCTCAAAAAAAAAAAAAAAAAAAAAAAAAAAAAAAATATCAGTATCCATGACATGTACAAATCAAAAAGAAATAAATGTATTAATGGACTATTGGAGTTACTTATATATCTACTTATTTTCATAAAAAAATTGTTTTATTAATTAAGAAATAGATAAATAAAAATACAGTTATTTTATTAATATCTTTGCAGAAAGGATGTAATATATCTATATATATATAACACCTCCCTATATAAATTTGATTTAAAAAAAAAAAAAAAAAAAAAAAAAAGATTATGCTGACATAAGTCAAAAAAAAAAAAAAAAATGTAAATTAATAAAATATTTCGATTTTATATTTTCTGATTAATATATACATACATACATATCTTGAATAGTTATTTATGTACAGTTACGAAAATTTGCATTTAATAATAGGAAACAGAGCAAATATATATATATATATATATATATATTTTTTTTTTTTTTCCAATTGAACAACAAATTAGTATTTCTTACCAAATACCATCTTTTTCTAAAATTATCTTTTCATGTTATTTAATAAATTGTTTAATTTAAAACAATCTTCTAATGTATCTGAATGAATGTTCTATGTTGTAGTATGATGTATACTTTCATTCAACATGCCGAAGTAATTTTATGCTAAATAGTAAGATTGTGAATTTCTTTTTAGGTTTTGTGTGCTCTTAGATTTTTTGCGAGCGGAGCATATCAGAGGAATATTGCTAATAAATACATTTGTTCCATGACACAACAAAGTGCCAGCAGATGTATTCGGCAAGTAGCAGATGCAATGCTATCGCTTTTGCCAAAATACATCAAATTCCCAACAGATACAAGGTTTAATTAATTTTTTTCTCTTTTTTTGTTCAGAAATTTTAGTATTATAATTGTGCGTATGGCAAGTTTAATCTGTATTTTATTTTTATTACTTATTTCAATTATAACTTTATTTATTTTTTAATATGCAATTCACTATCCCCACCCAACACCTCAAATTATAAATAACAAATGACACACCATGTTTTCTTTAATTGATTATTTGAAGTGAATTTTGTGCTGTGGGGTATTACTTGTTAAGAAAATAATTGTACATTTAACTGCATTTAAATGTAGTTTATATATTTTTTATATATATGAAACTTTTCAAGAAAAATAGTTGATTTTGATATAATTATATAAAATCTCTAACAAAACAAACTGTTGTCAAATTAGAATCTGCTGAAGTAAATTTCTTATCTAATCGAGATCAACTTCATATTGTTTAAATATACAGGGTTACTATGGTCTCTAGAATTCAAGGAAATTCCCAGGAATTTTTTTTAGTGTTACTATTTTACCAAATCAAAGTATACATACAATTTTTTATGTTAAATTAAAAATATACAATGTATTCTAAATAAATATACTTATTTCAGTGAGCAAAGAACAATAAAAGAAGGTTTTTTCCAGTATTGTGGCCTATCGGGAGTTGTCGGGGCAATTGACTGCACCCATGTGGCGATTATTGCTCCTGCAGATGATGGGTTTCACAATGAAAAAAATTATGTCAATCGAAAAAACTATCATTCGATTAATGTTCAACTAGTAAGTAGATTTCTTAATTTTTTTAATGTAAATTAATAAATGTTTTATTGTAATGCAGATTTTTAACTTTTAATCTTTTTCATCATGTTAAGAAATACATATAAATTTTTCAGGTTTGTGACATTAATTTAAAAATACTTAATGTGGTTGCTCGTTTTCCTGGGTGCACCCATGATGCCTACATATGGAGATCTTCTTCATTACGACGATACTTTGAGGACAATAACCTCATTCATGGGAATGGTTGGTTATTAGGTAAACATATTTTTACCTATTTATCTTTATGGCTATAAGCATAATTTGCTTATCACAACCGAGTAAGCCTTACATTATGATTTTTCATACTTCCATGAAAATTTATTGTATGTGTTATATTTAACAGTCACATTTGATTTGCAATTGATTATTACAATTTTTCTAGGAGACAGTGGTTACCCAGGTGAGCGTTGGTTACATGTTCCCTTCGCAAGCCCTAGAACACAGGAAGAGGAGCAATACAACTTTGCTCATTCCCGAGGACGGTCTGCCATTGAAAGATGCAATGGTGTTTTGAAAACACGTTTTCGTTGTTTGTTAAAGCACAGAACATTGCAATATCAATCAGTGATGGCAGCAAAAATAACAATTGCCTGTGCGATCCTGCACAACATGTGTGTCAATAATGATCTCACTTGGGAAGATTGGGAGCTGCCTCAAAATGATCAATTATTCAATACTGATAATAATGAATAAATACACTGTTTGCTTTTTATACGGTTTTTGGCCCTAGTAAAATTAAAAACCGACTATTATTACTTTTTATATGGTTTTTGGTCGAGGGACAGTTAAAAACCAAGTCATTTATTACCTGAAAAAATTAGTACGTCAGAAACGCCAAAGAAAAATATTGGAAATGCATACAGCTGTTTCGGCAGCCCTAAGCGTGCCGTCTTCAGTGCAAAAAGGACTTTCTGTCCATTTTTAAAACAATTAATTTACCTTAAATACTGTCCGTTCATTCTCACAATACGCATTTCAGGTGCTCCCGCACCCATCCTCAGGTGATATGTGACACTCATCTGTTGCCTTGTTGTCATTTGGGAACTGCGGCTTCTTCTTTTCACTTCGCTTCATGTCTTTACATTTATTGATTAATCGGTTCCATGTCTTGGGAATGTTGGCGTGTTCGCGTTTGTTGACTGCCGTGGGGTGAGTAAGAATTTCTATTGCTTCGCGTTTTAGAGCATAACTATGATTATTATAGGGTGCGATTTTTTTAGTATGGATAGTGTTAATATTAATGGGGTTAGCAAGGTGGGTGGAGGCGAGCGCGGTGGATTGACGGTGGTGCTTTAAGTCTGCTTTGTGTTCTTTTTCGCGGTCTTGAATTTTTCGTTTAGTTACACCGATATAGCAAGCGTTAGACTCATTAGTGTAGTTAAAATTGATTTTGTAAATTTCGGATGTGGATTGGTTGTCGATTTTGTCTTTTTCATTTCTGTCCTTTTTGCACTGAAGACGGCACGCTTAGGGATGCCGAAACAGCTGTATGCATTTACAATATTTTTCTTTGGCGTTTCTGATGTAGTAATTTATTCAGGTTTTAATATTCCAACGCCAAGTCTCCTGTTATTACAAGTCATTTAATGCTTTTTATACAGTTTTTTGCCAAAGGACAATTAAAAACTGACCCGCTAAATGCTTTTTATACAGTTTTTGGCCAAAGGAAATTAAAAACTGACTCGCTAAATGCTTTTTATACGGTTTTTCGCCAAGGGACAATTAAAAACCGAGTCATGTATTGCTTTTTATATGGTTTTTGGTCGAGGGACAATTAAAAACCTATTTTTCCTATCCGACGTGGCATCACCTTGTCGTGGTGGATAGGCTTTTTTTTTACAAAGAATGCCACAACTATTAAATGAATGAAATGTATTTTTATTTTTTTATCATAAAACCTGAGGACTGTCTATTGAATAACACCCTTAATTTGACGTACAGATTCACCAGTACAGTAGAACCTCATTCCATAATTTTTCACAGGGTGCGTGAAAAAAAAAAAAAAAAAAAACAATGTAAGCGGGAAAACGATGAATACAGGTTATAGTCAAAACACTAAGAAAACAATGCTTATAGATTAATACACATAATGTATACAGTATAGTACAGTAAACAAGTTAGTTTTTATTAGTAGTATACTACTAATAAAAACTAATTTGTTAGTTTCTAAACTGTCAAAGAAATAAATCAATGTTGTAGAACATTAAGTAAAATTTATTTTTTTAAATTAAAAAAAATCCTTTTTTTGTTCAATTTATAAATTAAACAATAGTTTATCCAGATTTGCAACATTTTTTCTGGTACTTTTCTGTAATTTCATGTGCTTATATAAAAGTTAATAAATGAGTCATCGGCGTGAATATTATTCTCTGTTTCTTCGTCATTATTTTCATTTTTTGAAATCGAACCATTTCTTCTATGAATTAGCATACCGCATGTCCCAACGTCTTGATTAATGCAAATGTTATCACTAAATTTTGTATCAGACGCATCCTCTGCTACATGCAACCATTCTTCATCTACATTATCAGGCATAGTTGCCAACTTAGCACCTTTTGGGTACTGGAAAAACTTAATAGAAATATTCATTTTATTCATTCAGTTATCTGTGACGGCTTTCACTTATAAAGTAAAATAAAAATAAATGTATAATTTTTCCGGTAGCCCAAAGGTGCTAAGTTGACAACTATATTATCAGTACCATATATTCTTACCCTTCTGTTTGATATTCTTCATAATATTTTCGCACGTAACGCATTTCACAAAACAATTTTCTGGATTACTAAAAAGGTTGCTTCCTGCCATGCTGAAAATACAAAATGAGTAGAGGGTCCGGGGACATAGCATTACAATTTTGATCTTCCATGGAAATGGGGAAAAGAGTTACTTTAGGATGAAAGAAGTAATTCCAGTTTGTGTGCCATATGGAACTGCTTGACCTTCAGGAGGAAATTTTTACAAGGTCAGAAGAAAAATTTTACAATGATGAATGCGGGAAAACAACTTTTTTAAGCACGATACATGCGGGTTTCGTTAACATTATTGCCGAAACGTCAGTGGAGGCCCTCTGTTGAGACTCAAAACGGTTTTGGGCTGTGTCTGTCTGTCGCGCGATAGCGGCCGCAAAAATAGCGCTATTGACTTGAAATTTGGTACACATGTTCATGAGCCTCACGAAATCAGCTGTATAGTTTTTGGTATGTATTCCATTTGTAGTTCGTATACAGGGACACGCCAAAGTTTTTCTTATCATCACTGCCTATGGGAGGAATTTGTATGTATCGCGATAGCGGCCGCAAAAATAGCGCTATTGACTTGAAATTTCGTACACATGTTCATGAGCCCCACGAAATCAGCTATATAGTTTTTGGTATGTATTCCATTTGTAGTTTGTATAGAGGGACACGCTAAAATTTTTCTTATCATTACGGCCTAAGGGAGGAATTTGTATGTATCGCGATAGCGGCCACAAAAATCACGCTATTGACTTGCAATTTCGTACACATATTCATGAGCCCAACGGAATTAGCTGTATAGTTTTAGGTGTGTATTCCATTTGTAGTTCGTGTACAGGGACACGCCAAAGTTTTTCTATCATTACGGCCTATGGAAAGAAACTGTATATACCGCGATAGTCACCGCAAAAATCAAGCTATTGACTTCCAATTTTTGCCAAAACGTCAGTGGAGGTCCTCTGTTGAGACTCAAAAGTATTTTGTGTTCCGTCTGTCCGTCTGTCTGTCGTGCGATAGCGGCCGCAAATATCACGCTATTGACATGAAATTTAGTACACATGTTCATAAACCCCACGAAATTAGCTGTATAGTTTTGGGTGTGCATTCCATTAGAAATTCGTGACAGGGACACGCCAATGTTTTTTTTTTATCATTACGGCCTATGGGAAGAATTTGTATGTACCGCAATAGCGGCCGCAAAAGTCCTTCGATTCACTTGTAAACTGGCGCAGATGTTCCAGCTTTTCATATAAGTAGCTTTATAATATTTATATTGTTTATAAACTGTGATATTGTTTATAAACTGTGTACAGGGACACGCCAAAATTCTTAACATTACGGCGTAAGGGGTGAATTTCTTTTACACGCATTTTATTAATATCATTACTTTGCAATGGAGAAAATTAAACTAGTGTACGTGAGTAAGATGCTTAAACTTATGTTGTTTGAATAAAATATGTGCTCTTAAGCTTTCAAATTAATATACAGGATCTTACAAAAGTGTTCTGACAATATCACGTAGTCATCCAAATGATGTTAAATTTGGAACAATTATTAATTTTAAACGCAAAATAAGATGAATAGTTTTTACTGGTGTATACAATGTTTATGGTTCGTCTACAAAGGCACACGAAAGAATTTCGTAACACTAGAGCCTAAGGGAAAAATTTTAATTTAAGCACGCACTTTAATGCGTTTACGCTGAATTGAACTTAATAAAGTTAACATACATTATAAAGATGCTTAAAATCATGTTTACTCTTAAAAAAGGTTATGTATAGACTAAATAATTTATGGGACCACACAAAATAATTCCGAGTATGTACTGTAATCATCCAAATGATGTTAAATTAGTTTGAAAAATTAATGAGTTATAATTAACTAAGTTTATTCTTATTATTGGCGTTTATAATGACTGTGGCCACTTTTCCGGGTTACATAAAATAATTTCGTACTATTACGGTCTATAGTCGATATTTCTTAGAAGTTTATTTTAACATTTTTACACCCCATCAAATATAATGAAATTTTATTAGAATTTTAAAAGCATGTTTTCCTGTTGATAATTGTGGGCATAGAATTGGAAATTAGTATAAAGGTTACGCAAAATATTTCCGATATGCTATGATTTTTTTTTTTTTTTTTTTTTTCTAATTGTTAGTTATGAAATTTGGTATTTATGAATTTCAGGGAAATAATACAAGACCGTCGTTTATTAAGAATACATATTGTTGCGTACTCTGGGGTTAGTAAGTTGTCCGAGAATGAAAGGCGAAACTTGCAAAAATTCAGTGATGTATTCACAGAAAGTTCCAGAAAAATACAGGTCTATAAACCAAGTATCAGCTTTAATTCAACCAGTAAACACAGCTTAAACAACAGCAGTTATCAGCAAAACAACAGTACAAACTGTTTAGCAATAACACATAAAGGAAGTATCATCCAAAGAGGCTCAAAGCAAAGCAAGCATTTGACGAAACTGACACAGATCTGACACTGACGCCTTGGCGAATAAATGCTCCTTTTATACTTTTCTATCGAACACAGACTGTTCTGGAAAATTCTCGTATCTCATAATGAGATTAGAGCTTCCATATTTGATATATCCCCAATAAGGAGTTTCTCGCCAAGGTCGCCAAAAAAATTGCCAAGGAGGGAAACAGTCGCCAAATTTGGCGCCAAATCCATTTCTTCCCTTATTGGAACTTTTTAAAATGTTTTTAAGGGAAATTTAGGGTATTTCAACGTTAAAACGATTAGAAATGCACAAAGTTAGCATTTTATTAACTTTAGTAAACCTCTTTGAAAGAATTTATACAAAAATAAATGCGATTATTTACAATTCCGTAACACTTTATAAGTTATACAAATAGAGATACAGCGCGGGGTTGAGGGAGGCGGCAGCCCCCCTCAGGAATGTATCTAATTATGGTAAAAAGTCGATCGAATCAATATATACGATTATATAATAAGGAATAAATAAAAATGACCTATTGAATAATGTCTGATGGAAATAGGACGTTGAGGCTCCTGATCTGCAGATCCACTAGTTTAAATACAATTTGTGCAGAGACCATACAAATTAAACGATGAATGTGCGAATGAAAGATCGGGGTTTCACTGTATTAGAGAATTTTCTTGAAACCATGCAAATTGAGACATGTCATCTGATGATTGTTTTCCGGTTGCATAATACGTCTAAATGTACTACTGTCACCCATTGATCTAAACTGGGCCACATTTTCTAAGCAAGCATTTAACGTGGATGAAATCTTTCTGCTAATTTAAGACTCATCTTTTTTTATTTCAGTTAATTTTTTTTTTGTGTGCATTTGTTTCATTAGCTGAATCTAATAAAAACCTGATTGAATACTGAAACATATTTATATTGTAATTTTCTGGAGATAAGCCATTCCGCATTGGCAAAAGTAGAATGAAAAAATAAAAAGTCATTGGATACGCCGCACATATTCACCAACATAATGTTTCTAATCATTTTATTTTCAACGAGTGTTTATGATATAAAATACGAAGCGATTTTGTTTGCAATACACCGAAGATGTTTGTGGACAGATTTTTTGTCTTTATAATTAATTAGATTCAATGGTTTGCATGAGCGCTACGGATTGTTATAGCTTGAGAACAATATACATGTAGTTTGCTCGATAACAAACTCTGCAGTGTGCTTGGCCTTGTATAGCCTGGGCTCTGTGGCGCTTTCATTAGTTTTATTTTTATAAGCCTTCTGTGCTGACATTGTGTTCAAGAAAAATTGTCCGAAGTGAAATTTTGACCGGCAGTGGTTATTCAAGCACTAATAAGAGAAAGAAAGAAAAAAAAATAACAGATATGCTGCATGTACCAAAATTACACATTTAAATGAATGTAAGTTGCGGCTTATCTCCCCGAAATTACGGCATATATGTTACTGTTGAAGCTCGAAATCCTTTAATGTGCAGATTACCTAGCTAATCTGCAGATTTAAACTGAAATTTTACTTGCCACAGTAAAATTTCCACTCGCCAATGGTGAGCGGAAATTTCGCGCCCTGATATAATCTATTAATTACAAAATCTAGAGGGTTAGGTGTTAAATAATTGGAATATTTGTTAAAAATGCTGGAATTTTCAGTTGAGAATGTTAAAAAAAAAAAAAAAGTAGGCCTCAACCTATGTGGGATTAATAAAAGTAGTGGAAACTACTTTAAGTAACATGTATTGAAAAGTTAATATTGTTATTATGTTAAGAAACCTAAAAAAAAGCAACCTAACCTATTTAAATTCACTAATTCTTACATTAACACCAACCTATATGGGAAAAATTGTATTATGGGTATAGAATCAGCAGGCCGAAATATGTGGTAAATTTGCACATGTGAATACCCAAAAATAAGCAAAGTTCCCAACTTATGTGGGAAAAAGAAATTAGTTAACTTTAAACGAAAGATCTTAATTATATATCATGGAACTAAGTATGTAGCTACTGTTATAATTGGACTCAACCTATGTGTGAAAATACAAAAACCTCGTGACTGCAAACGCTGCTGTTGTTCCACCAAAGATCTTATCTCCTTACAGTATTAAAATCTGTCTTTCTGTGAGAAATGCCTTGTGCGCGCTAAAGCTCCAGTGCTAATGGTCGCAGCGCCTCGAAACCGGTGTCGACAGACGCAGAATTTCTTCATCTCGACATCGCGGTAATTCGCTAATCGATGCAACTCTAATTAGCGGAGATATTAATTAAAACGTTGAACTATGTCGATCGAAATATGACTGCGAATTCACGGCTATTTGCTTAAGAGACATTCTTACGGAAAAAGTGGAAAATGAATTAGAAATTTCAGTCGTATCGTTACAAATAAGGTATCAAATGAAAGGGCTGATTTTTCTGAATCCGACGGTTTAAATAGCTTATCAATAGGACAATTAGATTTTTTAAAATTAACTAAAGTATGAAAAAAAGGTGGCAACAAATCACAAGTGTTAATTTCGCAGATGACTGCCTCGAAATATTTTAGTTACCATTGTGCGGGGCGAAAGAAAAGATTTTTCTTCCTGCTTTACTGATTTTGCTTTACTGAATAAAAATTCTTTCAAACTTACTACACACCGTTAACATCACAAGACGAAGTTGCAGGTCAAATTTCATCGGGTTTGGAGAATAAACAAAAAATTTACAATTTAATTGCAAATTAAATTTTATTCTAATACGTGTATTTCAAATTCTAACTGTGATTAAATTATTTTTAATACATCATTCGAAAGATATTTTAAAGTACTTTTATATTACCAAAAGTGGGATTTAAGATTTTGCTTCATTTACACATTTTGAGGTGTCCTGAATCGGTTTTCTTTTGTATCTCAGCTACTAATTAAAATAATTTCATAAGTAATACATCATTATAAAGCTTTGTTGATTTGGAATCGAACAGTAGATTACAGAAATTTCTACTGCCTTTAATCAATGAGAAATGATATTCATTTTATTCTCTTAAGAATAAAAGATCTTTTCTTAAGAATGATTTGAGAAGGAATATGTGCGCGCAGCACGCGTATACCTTCACACGTGCGTACACATCGGTCTGCACTGCCGAAGGCAGTGGGGAACTGCTGTAAGTTTTTACCCGATCAGATTTTTAAGCTATTGCATAGCTTCTATCGCGGGCTTTGAGCGCGGCGACCGAATCAAAAAATTCCGTAACGAAAAAAAACCTAACACAGTTCGGCAGACTTCGGCAGACTTTGGAACTTCAAAACGTAATTTCACAAAATCCTTCATTTCTCAAACAAAAAAACAGATATCCGTAAAATTATTCTTTAAAATATAGCTAATAGAAATGTCTAAAAATCGGTTTCTGGAATTTTTGAAATTCAGTCCCCAAGGGGGGCAAAACGTGATTTCACATGCGTAAAACGTGATTTCGCATAATCCTATGTATCTCAAACAAAAGAAATAGATAAACGTGAAATTTTTGCTTTAAAATATAGCTAATGCAACTATCTAAAAACCAATTTCTGGAATTTTAGAAATTCAGCCCCCAGGTGGGGCAGCAAGGGGGGGGGGCTATGGAGCAAAAACAAATATAAACACAGTTAGGCTGTTCAAATTGGTACAGATAGGTTTTAAAGGCCTGCAAGTCGAATGGGGATATTTTCGATTGTGTAAAGTTATTAGGAGGGGCGAGAAGGGGGGAAGGGGAGGGGGGGCAAAAAAATAAAAATAGTGTCAGATCGTCCAAAATTGGTACATAGAGGATTTCGATACTTACAAATCGATTGCGGATGATTTTGAATTTGTAAAATTATTAGGAGGGGCGGGTAGGGGGGTGGGGCGGTAAGGTGGTCTATGGGGCAAAAACAAATAGAAATACAGTTAGGCCGTTCAAAATTGGTACGGATAGGTTTAAGAGGCCTGCAAGTCGAATGGGGATATTTTTGATTGTGTAAAGTTATTAGGAGGGGCAAGAAGGGGAGGAGGGGAGGGGGCAAAAAATAAAAATAGTGTCAGATCGTTCAAAATTGGTACATACAGGATTTCGATACTTACAAATCAATTGCGAATGATTTTGAATTTGTAAAATTATTAGGAGGGGCGGGTAGGGGGGGGGGCGGTAAGGGGGGGGGCTATGGGGCAAAACAAATAGAAATACAGTTAGGCCATTCAAAATTGGTACAGATAGGTTTAAGAGGCCTGCAAGTCGAATGGGGATATTTTCGATTGTGTAAAGTTATTAGGAGGGGCGAAAGGGGAGGAGGGGAGGGGGGCAAAAAAATAAAATTATTGTCAGATCGTTCAAAATTGGTATATAGAGGATTTCGATACTTACAAATCGATTGCGGATGATTTTGAATTTGTAAAATTATTAGGAGGGGCGGGTAGGGGGGGGTGGGGCGGTAAGGGGGTCTATGGGGCAAAACAAATAAAAATGCAGTTAGGCCGTTCAAAATTGGTACAGATAGGTTTAAGAGGCCTGCAAGTCGAATGGGGATATTTTCGATTGTGTAAAGTTATTAGGAGGGGCGAGAAGGGGGGAAGGGGAGGGGGGGCAAAAAAATAAAAATAGTGTCAGATCGTCCAAAATTGGTACATAGAGGATTTCGATACTTACAAATCGATTGCGGATGATTTTGAATTTGTAAAATTATTAGGAGGGGCGGGTAGGGGGGTGGGGCGGTAAGGTGGTCTATGGGGCAAAAACAAATATAAATACAGTTAGGCCGTTCAAAATTGGTACAGATAGGTTTAAGAGGCCTGCAAGTCGAATGGGGATATTTTCGATTGTGTAAAGTTATTAGGAGGAGCGAGAAGGGGAGGAGGGGAAGGGGGGGCAAAAAATAAAAATAGTGTCAGATCGTTCAATATTGGTACATAGAGATTTTCGATACTTACAAATCGATTGCGGATGATTTTGAATTTGTAAAATTATTAGGAGGGGCGGGTAGGGGGGGTGGGGCGGTAAGGTGGACTATGGGGCAAAAACAAATAGAAGTACAGTTAGGCCGTTCAAAATTGGTACAGATAGGTTTAAGAGGCCTGCAAGTCGAATGGGGATATTTTCGATTGTGTAAAGTTATTAGGAGGGGCGAGAAGGGGAAGAGGGGGGGACAAAACATAAAAAAAATGTCAGATCGTTCAAAATTGGTACATACAGGATTTCGATACTTACAAATCGATTGCGGATGATTTTGAATTTGTAAAATTATTAGGAGGGGCGGGTAGGGGGTGGGGCGGTAAGGGGGGGGCTATGGGGCACAACAAATAGAAATACAGTTAGGCCGTTCAAAATTGGTACAGATAGGTTTAAGAGGCCTGCAAGTCGAATGGGGATATTTTCGATTGTGTAAAGTTATTAGGAGGGGCGAGAAGGGGAGGAGGGGAGAGGGGCAAAAAATAAAATTAGTGTCAGATCGTTGAAAATTGCTACATAGAGGATTTCGATACTTACAAATTGATTGCGGATGATTTTGAATTTGTAAAATTATTAGGATTGGCGGGTAGGGGGTGGGGCGGCAAGGGGGGGCTATGGGGTAGAAACAAATAAAAATACAGTTAGGCCGTTCAAAATTGGTACAGATAGGTTTAAGAGGCCTGCAAGTCGAATGGGGATATTTTCGATTGTGTAAAGTTATTAGTAGGGGCGAGAATGGGGGAGGGGAGAGGGGTTCAAAAAAATAAAAATAGTGTCAGATCGTTCAAAATTGGTACATAGAGGTTTTCGATACTTACAAATCGATTGCGGATGAGTTTGAATTTGTAAAATTATTAGGAGGGGCGGGGAGGGGGGTGGGGCTGTATAAGGGGCTATGGGGCAAAAACAAATAGAAATACAGTTAGGCCGTTCAAAATTGGTACAGATAGGTTTAAGAGGCCTGCAAGTCGAATGGGGATATTTTCGATTGTGTAAAGTTATTAGGAGGGGCGAGAAGGGGGAGGGGAGGGGGGGACAAAAAAATAAAAATAGTGTTAGATCGTTCAAAATTGGTACATAGAGGTTTTCGATACTTACAAATCGATTGCGGATGATTTTGAATTTGTAAAATTATTAGGAGGTGCGGGTAGGGAGTGGGGCGGTAAGGGGGGGCTATGGGGTAAAAACAAATAGAAATACAGTTAGGCCGTTCAAAATTGGTACAGATAGGTTTAAGAGGCCTGCAAGTCGAATGGGGATATTTTCGATTGTGTAAAGTTATTAGGAGGGGCGAGAAGGGGGGGAGGGGAGGGGGAAAAATAAAAATAGTGTCAGATCGTTCAAAATTGGTACATAGAGGTTTTCGATACTAACAAATCGATTGCGGATGATTTTGAATTTGTAAAATTTTTAGGAGGGGCGGGTAGGGGGGTAGGGCGGTAAGGGGGGCTATGGGGCAAAAACAGAATAGAAATACAGTTAGGCCGTTCAAAATTGGTACAGATAGGTTTAAGAGGCCTGCAAGTCGAATGGAGATATTTTCGAAAGTGTAAAGTTATTAGGAGGGGCGATAAGGGGGGAGGGGAGAGGGGGGGGGGCAAAAAAATAAAAATTCAGTTAAATCGTTCAAAATTGGTATATAGAGGTTTTCGATAATTACAAATCGATTGCGGATATTTTCGAATAAGTAAAATTATTAGGAGAGGCGGTAAGGGGGTGGGGCGGTAAGGGGGGACTATGGGCAAAAACAAATAGAAATACAGTTAGGCCATTGAAAATTGATACAGATAGGTTTTAGAGGCCTGCAAATCGAATGGGGATATTTTTGAAAGTGTAAAGTTATTAGAAGGGCCAGGGAGGGGGGGGGCAGAGGGGCAAAAAAATATAGAGTTAGATCATTCAAATTTGGTACATCGAGGTTTTCGATACCTACAAATCGATTGCGGATATTTTTGAATTTTTTAAATTATTGGGAGGGGCGGGAAAGGGGGTAGGGAGCGGAAGGGTAAAAAATAAAATAAATAAATAATTATAATTGCATAAGTTGATAAAAATTGCTGTGCAATAGCTTTACCGCGGCAGTCCCCGAGTGCCACACTAATTTTTTTTTACCTTTTTTTTTGGGGGGGGGGCACGAAGGGTCAGGGAAGGAAAACGCGCACACAGCGCATGTATCCCTTCACTTGTGCGCGCGCACGGGACTGCGTTGCCGAAGGCAATGGCGACCCGGGGCGACTTTTTCTCGATCAAAAATGATTTTTTTTTCAAATTTATTTTCTTAAGACTAAAAGTTACAGTTAGTGATTCATTTGAAAATACTGACCCGCTAGTTTTCACTCAAATGAGTGCCTAATAGGTATGTGCAGATTAATGATTTCCAAGTCGTTAATGAGCAGATTATCTAGGTAATTTGAGAAATGAAACATTTATCTGCGCTTTAATGGATCACCCTAGTTAATGTGCATATTACCTAGCCAGTCTGCCGATTAACTAATTTCTGCACTTTAGCGGCGACATATATATATATATATATATATATATATATATATATGCTGGTTGTTTTTGGCAACCAGCTTGCTTGCGATACTTAAGAAATCACATCACATTAAACCCCCACTCAGTGCCCTCTCCACACTTTGATATGAAACAGCCTGTTCATTCGCCGTGCAGACGAGCTTTGAAAATTCTGACCATGGTAACCCCTCCCAACATTGTAGCACCTAAAGTCCCCTAAGCTAATCACTAAAAATTCTATACACAGTAGAACTTGGATAATTCGAAGTTGAAGGGACCAGAAAAAAATTCGAAATAACCAAAAATTCGAATTACATATACTATTTTGTCAAAAAAAGTGATAAATTAAAACTCTACGATCAGAGATTTAGCACATAAACTTAATATCTAAGAATACCGCTATATTATCCCTTTCACCCCCCCCCCCCCATTAAATCAATATTTTTAACGAGCTTAAATATTCAACACTTTTTAAAAAATAGTCAAATATTTTTTATTTCTTTTTTTAAGTAGAATCTTTGTGTCATAGCATATGACCTGATACAAAAATAGAATCTTCTACATTACACATGACTTTCAATTCACAAAAAACCTCGAAGTTCATACATATGCACCCTATCTTCTGGTCTATATCTAGGAGCTTCTATTGTATTGCCTTATCCGTCTTTTGAAAGACTATAAAAATAGATAATGCACTTCAGATGAGTAAAATCTCGTGAACAAATTTTACCAGTGGCGGCTCGTGAACCGAAACTAGGTGAAGAGCTAAAAAATAATGTTTAAGTATTTTTAATCATGATTTTTATTAAGCATGGTTTTAACCAAATGTAACTAAAAATACTTATTTAAATGTAAATTTATATTCCATAAATGAATACAGCGTAAAATAGATTGTGCCTCTTCACCAATTTTCGGTGCACGAGCCGCCACTGAATTTTACTCTAATATTTTAAAGGTAATCGTATGAAAAATTCGAATTATCCACGATTTTTTAACATTATTTTAATTCAAAATTCAAGGGACCGTGTAAAATATTCGAATTATCTAAAATTTCGAATTAAACAAGTTCGAATTATTAAAGTTTCACTGTATACATACATTAAAAAAAAAAACCTTGTAATCTTATTTTAGGACGAGAAGGATTTAATCAGCAACAGCTTTCCATAAAATACATTGTAATATCTCTAATATTGAGAAAATGACTTGTTAATTTTACAAATCAAAAGTATAGGTGGACATGGCTTATAAGCCCTATAATATTATTTGGGGGCTTATAGGCCATGCCCCCTCAGACCCTCCATGGTGACAGAGTAAGAAATTTAATGGTAAAATTGGATACTGGCATGCTTTTTGGCATTTTCGAAGTGGAACACTATAACTTGGTAACGACACAAAATGGCAAATTGAAAGAAATAGTCCTGTCGCAATAACAAAAAGAAAACGATTTAAAATATGTGATTGTGTTTATATATAATGTGACTGAGAAACATATACTGATAAAAACCTGGTTTAAACCAAAGAAACCTGTTTAAAAAAAAATAAATAAATAAAGACCTGGGTTTTGCCACCCCTGATGGAAAAAATGCAAGTTATTTCACACAAAAATTTGATTCAATTTTTACTCCACATACATAGCCTTCATTTCATCTCAAATTTTTTTTTCTTCTAAACATGATATAAAAACAAAAAGCAAATACCTTTGTGAATTTATAAGTTTTTTTTTTTTTTTTTTTTTTACTTTCTCTTACCCATAAGGTAGAAAAAGTATCGTTTTAGGGTCAATTTTTAGAATGTAAGTTTTTGTTATATTCACACGTTTTAAGGTCCCATGGATCCAAATAATCAAGTTTATAGTGGTTGGTCTGTGTATGTGTGTCTGTTATCAGCTTATCTGAAATACAAATTGTAGCAGAAAATCCAAACTTGGTATTTGAAATGTGTATGGTATGGGGAAGTTACACTAAGCTTTTCGTTGACATTAAGCAAATAGTTCGTGTACAGGGACACACAAAACAATTCAAATACGTCTATGGGGGAAATTTCAGGAAAGTGCAGTTTTACATCTATAAACTGCACTAAACCAAATGAAATAAAATATATTTTTTTTATATGCATAAAAACATGTCTCATGTAGAATATGGTACAAAAATCCTTCACTGTTCATTTACAGGGCTACACAAAATAACTTGATTATAGTGTGACAATAGCTGAAAATTGATGGAAGTGTGTTCCATGTTGTGCTGTTGAGCAGATTATTATTTTTTGTATCACTGACTGGCAAGAAGGTCCTAAGCCAAACTGCACAGCTTGGGATTTTCTGTAGTTTTCCCCCGAAACTCTCATAAAGAAATAAGACACCACGAAGACTGCTTTGGTTACTTAAATTGCTGAATTTTAATTAAGGATGCTTCAAATTTTCGGTATGTACTTGGCCATGCTACCGAATATTCGGTTTGGCTTGTTCGGACATAAAAATGAACTTCTTTTAATCATAAAAAAGTAAAAAAATTCTATTTTAAATTAATTTTTTTTCAGAGTACATAAGAAATAGATTATATTTAAATGAAAGAAATAGTTTTTTCTAGTTAAAAGTATCATTAAGGGAAATGAATTATAACAATGTTTCTAAATAGTAGCTTTTTTTTTTTTTAATTAAAAAGATAAAGCATTAGTAATTGTAAAAGATATTACTAAAACACTTACAAAAATATAGGTGATTGAAACCTGAAATTTAAGAGTAAATCAGCCAGCCGAATAATCGGTATTCATTCGAATAGTTCAAATTTGGCTGCCGAATATTCAGCAGTCGGCGAAAACTGCTATTTAGTGCATCCCAAATTTTTCTTATTTGATGAACATAGTGAAAATTACTGCTAGAAATTTTGAATTACAATCTACAAGACTAGGGGGAAAATATATATATATAGTGTGGAAATAATATTCAATTCTTTTATACAGAGTTTTGAAGCACTATTAACTTTTTGCTCAGGTGTAAAAACTTCTTACATTATGAGAATTTTTTTTTTTTTTTTTTTTTTTTTTTTTTTTTTTTTTTTTTTCCAGAAAAAGAAATAAATTATTCAAATATTTAGTAATGTTGAATGAGAAATTGTTTCAATTTATATAAATTGAATCTTTTGAAAATATATTTAAATAAATACAGGAAAGAGAATAAAGCATAATTGAGTAACTATTTTAAATAGTACAGAAATTATTTTACACTATTATTTACTTAAGTATGTACATTTTGAAAGATAAGAAAAATTTGGGTTTTATTTAATGAGGAAAAAAACTTTAAAATATTGAATAAATCTGATTTTTATCATTTGAACAAAGTCTGTGACATTTTTGAAAATGGTCATTATAAATTCTGAATTAAAAGTTGGAAAAGCTATAGGAGTAAAAAAAAGTAGCATATTTAAAAAAAAGGGGGGGGGGGGGATTTGTTTACATAAAAGTGTTTGAAATCATTTTAAATTTATATGCATATCCTTCCTGGTTTATTTTATATAAAATTTAAAATATTTCTTTAACAAGAAATAAATAAAAATTAGTTGTACTTCTACATTTTGTACACAGAAAAGAAATGTAAAAATTTTTTAAACAGGGCAACCATTATTTTAAGATTTCTCAATTAACTGAATAAAAACACTTCATGAAAAAGTAGTAAAAACAATCACATTTCACATCATATTTTATTAATTAAAAAAAAAAAAAAAAAAAAAAAAAGTCACTACACACACACATATATTAGGGGTCTGAACTGCATGCATCTCCTCCTTGGGTACGCCTTTGGCTGAAATGCTCGATCAGCTTTTCCAGAGCATCAGCCTTCCTATTTTCAATATCAATTAGTGCTGCTCTCTGGGCTTCTTTTATTTAATTACTCCTCTTTTCCTCATCTAATAGTTGCTGATTTATGGTATTTCTTTCGTACAATGCAGCTGCAACACTATTCAGTCCTGCTGCTGTAGCATCTTGAGCTGTTATCAGCTTTTTAGCATGTTCCGCATTTAAGACCATGCTTCTAGATCTCCTACGGCCACTATTTTTCAGCCTGTTGATCCTTTCAACAGTTGGCGTAGGTTGATCAAGAGGCAATGACAAGTTAATAACCTGTGATCCTGAGGGTATGTTTTCGTCATAAGTCACCTCAGGCTATAAAAATGTATGTATATATATATATATATATATATATACATATATACATATATAATAGTTAATTTTTAAATGAAACAAAATGTTGCATAAAATGAATTTTTATAAAATATTTTTGCATTATGTATGTAGGAAATATTTAAAAATATGTACTAATAGTTACTACTTCGGCTATAAAAAAACCCAATAAGAAACATTTCTCATGAATTTGTATACCAAATTCGGTGGCAAACTGCTATTTTTAAGAAAGTTGTTTATAGCAAAAGTTTGATTATGATGACTCCATATTTCTATAATTTGAGATTACTTTTTAATAGACAATAGAATAGAATTTTTCATAGACAATAGAATAATTATTAATCTGCACATCTATAATACCTAGGTATGCACCAAATATCAGTTTTGGCCGAATACAGAATATTCGGCTTTCTGATTTGCTCTTATTCAGGTGTCAATCACCTAGTATTTTTCAATTTTTTCCAATAATACCATTTACATTTAGTAATATTTTATTTATTTAGTTTTTTTAATTATTTAAATTTATTTAAAAAAAAAAAAAACTACTTCACAAAAACAGTGGCTTACTTAAATGTAGAAAAATATTAGGAAATATTACTGTACATAGTGTTGTATTACTGAATTCACCGTCAAAGAAAATTATTAACTGTTAGGCTTCTTACTAAACACATAAATAACAATATCTGGTTGCATCCCCAGTGACAGAAAGTTTTGTAGCTGTCTGCGACAGGCTTTTAAAATTTCATAATCTGTCTGCAAATTTTGCGTGTAATCAGGCGTGAAAATGACTTACACTAAACAGCAGTTGTGATCTCGTTCAACAATACACGAATACAATTTTATTACAGAACAATATAGTATAAACAATTATAAAATAATAAGTTTAACTCATTCAATTAAATATTTTATAGCAATGTTTGACACAACACAATAAAAATAATTATAAATAATAAAAGCATTACTTTTAGTTTTGATACAGAAATTTTTATAAGTGAATTGTTATCCGAAAGTTGTGGACAAATTTTTTTTATCAGTGCAGATAATATCTATCCGCAAGCCGTTTTTCTGTGTCTGCGACTATGTCGCCGTGTTTCTCCCACTGGGGTTGCACCCACTCAAAATAAATAAATAAATAAATAAATAAATAAATAAAAATATGCAATCCAAAAATGCAGTATTTGAGAAAAATCAATTTAATAACAACAAAGTATTACCTAGCCAGTATTATTAAAACTTAAAACTAACACAAATGTCTCCCGTTTACGAGGATAAATCAACTTAATCCAATTAAAATTAATTTATTTTTAATCCAAATTAAACCCGATAAAAAATTGTTTTTTTTTAAAGCATTTGTTAGGGGTGTTGTCTTTTATGAAATAACTAGCAAGCAGGGCTGTTATTTTGTCCACTTCTTTGTGAACAGTCCGGGACACAAGACAAAACTGGAAAAAAGTAAAATTCATTCAACTGTACATGTTTGATGCATAAAATTATTCTGTTAAAGCAATAAATTGTATTTTCAACTTTGTATTAGCAATTTTAGCAATGGAAATATTTTATTAAAAATTAATAATTTGCTTAATAAAAAGTACAATTTCATTTAATGACGATCAATTAAAAAATAAAATTAAAAATAAAGGAAAAAAGAAAATGCTAATTACATTAGTTACGTATAGTTTGAAAATGTAGTTAGAAAAATATTTAACAGTGGACAAAATGGTATTCAGACCGGGATGATTTTAACCAGGTTTTTTCCAGGGTTATTTCCACCCTGGAAAAAACCAAATAACCCTGCTAGCAAGCCAGTGTGAAATTTTTGCACTTCATTCATTTTTCGTAACATTTAAAATTATTATTATTTTATTTTAAAGTCATAAAGGCGTCATATTTTCATATGCATAATTTATAATTTCTTTATTTTTCACATGAAAGCATTTTACATTTTATGCTGAAAAATATTTTATTAATTTATTATTATTATTATTTTTGGCAACAATTAAAAATTTAAATGTCCATTTTTAAAGCTTTTACCAGTTTATTTTTTCATATTACAATTTTAAAAAGTCTAATCGAAAATTCCTGACAAATAAGGTACCAAATAAATGAAAGGGGCGATTTTTCTGAATCCGTCGGATTAAACCGCTTACTGATCGGACAATTAGATATTAAAAAATTAACTAAAGTATGAAAATTAGGTGGGATCTTGCATCCACATACACACAAAAAGAGTCCAAGGAAATCTCTTAGCCATTTATATATAGAGATTGTGTTTAAATTTACTTTTTAATGTAAAGTGTACAAGTAATTTATATCTTTATGCACCTGCATAAACAATATTAATTTTTAAAAAATCAAATAGGGAAATTATTGATTTACTAATATTTCATGTATATGGCCGTCTTAGTCTATTTACAAAAACATAAGAATTTACAGGTGGAAAAATCAATATTATTTGTTTAGAATTATAACATGCTAATTTGTTCCTCTATTTTTAATATAAAATTTATCGTTTAATGCTTAGATTTTATGAATATGTAAAATCTCCAAAAACAGTCAGTATATTAAAATGTTTAAATGTAATACCACCCTGTACATATGCGAAACAAGAAGAAAATTATACATTATTAACGAATAAAAAAGACTGAATAACTACAATGAGCATAAGAATAGATTAACATTTATACGAATTTGCAGAGGTTCAAAAATTATGTCATTGAAATCTGCAAGTAACACATTTTCACCAATAGTTTAAAATGCACATAATGCAAGAATGACACTTACAACAATAAATGGTTGGCTATTACTTGCCATTCCCTCTTGATCATCACCAGCAGCATGGTCCAATGAAACTACTCCACTCTCTGGAATGTTTAAACCCTCAAGTGCATCTTGCCCTATTAATACGAGAATCCTTTCATCGAGTGGCGTCAACTGCTTGATGTTAGGTCGTCCACCGCCAGTTTTCTTCATTTCATTTTTATTATGTACATATTTCTTTTTAACCTCCCTTTTGCAGTCACTCCAACACTAAAATTAATAAAAAAATAAAAATTTAGCAAAATAATAAAACTGAAGGCTATTAATTAGACATAAGAAAATAGAGTTAATATGTATTAAAACCAATAAAAATGATAACGTCAGAAACGCCGAAAAAGAACAAAATATGGAAAGCATGCAGCTGTTTCGGTAGTTTTAAGCATATCGCACTGAAGGCTCTTAAAGGCTACCGAAACAGCTGCATGCTTTCCATATTTTGTTCTTTTTCGGTATTTCTGACGTTGCCATTTTTATTGGTTTTAATAATCCAGCGCAAGTCTCCTTTTAATATAGAGTTAATATTTGTTTAAAATTGTAATACAAAGATGCAGAAATTATGAACTGGTTCATTAAAACTCAGTATTTGCAATAAAGTATAATTTATGCATTCTTAAAATTTTTGATTATTCAGGAAAAAAAAAAAAAAAATACTGAGATATGGGGAAAAAAATTACACGAGTTTCTCAAATATTTGTCCCTCATATTTCCCTCATAATTTGGCGGCTTTGATAGTATAACTAATTTGTTACTCACAATCTGTCCACCAAAATTAAACATGTTTTTCATAAGAATTACTTTATATTTAAAACTTAAAATAATGATACTAATAATTTACTACACACATGTACTATACATTTCCTCATACACAATGCATGCTCATTACAGTACATTTGACTAAAAAAATATTTATTAGTTAAGTATTAATAAATGTTGCCAAAATCACATACACAAATAAATTATATACCAATTAAAACATTTTTATAAGTATTTTTATTTACTTTTTTTTTTTTTTTTTTGAGAACAAATACCCCTTGATATACATGTTTAATGAGGTTCAACTGTATTAATATTTTAAAAAGCATAATTTTTTTTATAGTAATCGAAATAAGTCTTCGCTAAGAAATAAAACATTATTTTAAACAATATACTGATAAGGATTCTCTATTACTAAATAACAATTTAAATTTTACTTATGAATTAATTTGCATGAAAAAATAAGTTTTTTTTCTTTTGACAGTTTATGATATAAGTTTTAGACATGACTTGTTAAAACCATTGTTTACACAATCTGAAACTTTGCAACTATGATATTATATTGTATGTACAACAGGGTGTGAAATTTCCGCTTGCCAGCGGCGACTGGAATTTTTACTGTGGCAAGTAAAAATTTGGTCTAGTTATTGGTAGAATTCTTACACGATACGGTGACAGAAAACATTCTTTTTAAATATTTAAATATGGCAAAGTCTTGCCATCGTATAACCTCATTTTAATCCCAGCCTGGGAAAGGAAAAATGCTTAGCGCATGCATAAAGGTTTTAATCTCTTTGGTAGTTTCGTTTCTCCCACTGTGATTTCTCCAATCAAAGTGAGAATAGAAGAGCAGAGAACCCTTTTGTCCGTCGCTCACTATCCAAGGAAAGAGAAACGTGAAAGTTTGCATATGCGATATTGATGCATGAAAATGAACCCGAGCTCCTTTAAAGATACTGCCTATGTTTGTTTATGTTATTGAATAATGTTCAAAAAACATTTTTCAGTTTTTTAATGAAACTCCACACTTTAAAAAAATAACTATTACCAGCTGCAAAAAACTCTCTGTGATTGGAGAAAATAATTATTTTCTCCAATCACAGAGAGTGTCTTGTAGCTGGTAATAGTTATTTTTTTACAGTGCAAGGATTTGCGCTTGTAATTATTTGTAGGCATTATAAAAATAAAGAGGACAAAAAGAACACTTCTGATGAAAAATGTTAAATAAATAGTAAATAAAGAAGCTTAATCTTTCATAATAAAAAGATTTTTTACGGGGTTTTGTTTAACAGTAATTTTTTTTTTTTTTTTTTGCTTCTTTTCTTATTTAATGACTCTTTGCATTTATGTTATTAGACAATTTAATCTTTATCAAATACAATACATTATAATATTTTTTTATTACAGATGATTATGAGACATGATGATATACAACACACTTTTAATATATATAATTTTCAGCATATTTGAAAAAGCATTTCAAATAGTTAGAGAAAAAAAAAAAATGTGCAAAAGAAAAAATGTGCAAAAGAAAAAATGACAACTTTATCTTCTGGCGAGTAAAACCTTTTTTTCGGCGTAATCTGAGTTGAAATTTCGGGCCCTGATGTAAACTAAATACTTCTTCAGCACTTCCTTATTCTTTAGTGAAAATCAAAATAAATTTTGGGAGTGTGTGGATAAGTCATTGAAAATATAAAAAATACAGAAATTAGCACTTATTTTTCTGAAAAGTTTACGAGATATAGAAATAATTTGAAAACAAGACACGTGTATCTTATTACGTTACAAGATTAAACAAGTAATAAGAATAAACTCTTGATTTATTGCCACTCATTGAACTGGAAATGTTTTTGGAAATTTAAAAAAAAACATTGTTTTATAAAGAATTTGCAACTATTTTCGTAATTTAAGGCTTTCAATCTAAAATAACCACAGTATCCAATGTAACATAAAACAAATGCTTATACTTAGAAAGGTAAATACTATAAAAGAAATGAATGGTGATTTAAGATTATTCATAATGCTGTTTCGTTTGTGGGGTTTAATGTTGCATAAGTTCTATGCTATGGGTATTTGGTATTTGTCTGAGACACACCACAAGGGATGGTCCAGAGACATGGCGTCACAACTTTAATCCTCCACGGAGGATTATTTATCATGTATAAAAAGAAATACGAAAACTATATCGAGGAGCTGAGATACAGAAGATACACCAAACTTTATATACTTTCACCAAACTGTATATACTAATCAATCTCCATTTCTGAAAAAGGAATTATTTTTATAAAAAATTTTCAAAATTAAAAAAGTAAAATGCTACTAAATAAAAATGTTACTATTTAAAAAGGTCGAAAAAATTTGGATGTTGACAGCTGATTATCAGTAATTAACAAGCCAAAATCATTAAATATAAACAGATTAACTATGTAAAATATCTGAAACTGATTATGTTCGAAGCAAAAGTTTTATTTAATATCTTTACTTTTTTTTCTTTTTTTGAACCTCATTCTGTGCACCACTGGAAACAGAAAACTTGCTTGCGATAAACACAGCAAAAATAGTTATTCTGCCACTTTTTTCTTTTTAAATGTGGTATGCTCACACCTGCAGGAAGGTAGTGCATGAACAAGTTGCATGTGCAAGCTTTATAGAAATTTCAATAATGAGATCAATGAACAATAGAAACATAGTATGGCCTTATAATTTTAGACCATATATACTGACGGAAAATCATAATATTTGGCCACTTCCAATTATCCAGCATAATGGCTGGGTCAGCCAGATGCAGTATGTTCGCCGGGTATTAGTTGCATCCCCCAAAAACATGAAATAAATTAGGTGAATTATTTACTGAAAACAAAGTTTGAAAATTACTTGATTTCATACATAAAACTATTGAATTAATTATGCCATTTCTAACCCCCCCCCAACCCCAAAAAAAAAGGCCTTCATTGGAAAATTTGTATCTTTTCATATTCAAGCATGTGCCCTACTTTAAAGCGATAACTTGTTTCCTTTCTCTGGGTAATATCCCTTGCTACCCACCTTTTTTTTTTTTTTTTTTTTTTTTTTTTTTAACATGTGAGGAATTCGGTTTAATAGAAAACATAGTACTACATACAAGTATGTGTGTAGCTCACCCACAACTACATATGCTTAATAAAATATGTATGTTAATTCCACATTCTTATCAGACACTGGACAACTGAAAGAATTCATTCCATTTACAGCAAACAAAATGATTAATATATATATATATATATATATATATATATTTTAAGGGCAAGACATATGAGTTTGCATTAATGGACAAAAAATAAAAAAGATGCGGAACACTCACATTTCATAAAATATATTAAAGTTCAAAATTATCAACTTAACTACACACACAAATAAGAAATAAACATTTTAAAATATAAATATTTCAATTTTTTTTTTTTTTTTTTTTTTTTGGGGGGGGGGGGGAATTGGACTCTAGCACAGCAAAATCTGTGCAAATTGTCAACAAATAATGAACACTGGATTACACTTAACACGTTAGTTGGAAAATCTCAAAAAATTGAATTTGGCAAACTTTATTTTGCTGCAGATAATGAGATATTTCAGGATTAAATTTGGTACCTAATGCACAAGAAACCTTTATTAAAAGTAAAAAATAATATTTCAGTAAAAAAAAAAAAGTCTAGGGCTTAAAAGAACACAGAACTATTAACAAATTTTAAGTGTATAAAAACTGCTTTCAGAACAATAGGCTAAAAACACGCAATGAGATAGTACACTTTATATGGATTAACGTAGGTTATTTCACACAAAGCTATGTACACAGGTACACTTCACAATGTAATTTTTTTTTCTTTAAACCATAACTCGATAAATTACTTTTGTTAACAGAAAAGAGAAATATTAAAAGCTTTACGAATTGGAGGATTTTAATATCTTACACATAAACAATAAAATAACCATACTTAAAATGCAAATAAATGTGTTTTAAGAATTGACAATTAATTTATTAATCCATAAAACTAATTCGCTTAATGCAGTAATACAAGTACAAAAAATAACGTGCAAAATAAACTTACTATTTGCCACTGTTTTATATCCTTCACTGCTCCACCGTCGGCATGTAGTTTCGCAATTAGTTGCTCCCAATCTTCTTTCCTTTGTTGAGCCGTGTAATTTTGTGTAATAAGACCTTTGTTCATATTTTTATTTTCTTCCATCGCTTCAACAAGAATCTCAATTTGGCTCTTTGAAACACGAACACGTTTTATTTCATGATTTTGGCCCATGAATAAATTTTGGCTCGAATAAAAAATATAAATGGAAAATAAATATAAACTATGAACAATGAATAAATAATTTAACGAGTAACAAAATAACGAGTGTAAAAGTAAATGAACAAATATTAACAACGAAAGAAAAATATAAATTGAGCAACCAAGAAATCTCCTACACCATCAAATAAAAAATTTGCGTTTAACTCTCCATCACCACGAGGTACGTTCACGTGAGTGAGAATTTTCGGCACTGTGATTGGTCAAAAGTATCCGATACCGATAAAGTTTTATTTCTCCACACTCGGCTTCCGTTACCGGCTTCCAATACGTTCGTTGTAAGACAAACATGAGTCTCGAAAACGTGAGTGACGAGATCTTCCAATTTCGGTACCGGAAAGTTTCCTCAACGGAAACATCTCGGCACGTTCGTTGTAGGACCTCTGATTTGCTTTTCCCAGTTTCATAAGCTCAATCACGTGATCTAAGCGCATACTTAACAAAACGGGAGTATCGGTTTTGATGTCGTGACACTAGCTTCGATTACAATGATTGGCAAGTGACAGGCTTAATATTTTAAGTACAATTTTATTTGCCGCTTTCCACACTGTTTATTCTACACGCTGTAACTCGGGGGCAAAATTTCCCGGGGGAGAAATTTCTGTAAACCACTTCTCGGGGGGCGAAATTTCTGGGGGGAGAAATATCCCGGGGGCGAGATGCTGGAGGCGACAGTTCCAGATCCCAATAGTAGGAGACTTTAATGCGGACATTTTTAGATTAAAATTTGTAAATAATGTTGAAATAGTTTTAAAGTAAAAATACGTAAATATTTATGTCATATTTTTAAGTCAACACTTATAGCAGTTATTAAATTGCACTTCTGAAGAAAAATAAAAAAAAAAAAACTTTCTTAGTATTTTCTATATAAACTCATGTTTGTAAAAAATGCAACACCATGAAGGAATGCGAATGTCACAATGATATTTATTAGGCTCACACATTATAGTAAGAAGAACAATTGATTAAAATTTCAGGAAATTTGGAGTAATATGTACTGAGAAAACAGTACATAAAGCAGCGCCCTCTGTGAGCAATAACTCCCTTTATTTGCCTAGACATTGAATCGAACAGCGATTGGATGACATGTACCGGTAAAGCACTTCATGAAGCTTCAACACGATGCCACAGTTCATCGATCGTAGTTACTGGTGAGTGGTGGGGGGTCACCCGCTTTTCAATGATTAAACAGTCATTTTCATCGTTGCGAGATCTGGAGAATGCGCTGGCCAGAGCAACAGTCGAACACAATCTGTATTAAGGAAGGTACGGACTGACAACTTGCGGTCGTGCATTATCCTGCTTAAATGTGGCGCTGCGGGGGCCTTGAATATAGAGAGGAGGTACGGGCGTTAACTCACCAGAAATTTAATGACCGCATTTCAGAGTGCCGGGAATGCGAACAAGAAGTAATCGAGACGTGTATCCAATGGGACTCCATACCATCACTGCATGTGGTGGACAGTGTGACGATGTCGAATCCCAGCTGGCATTGTGCATTATTGACAATGCCGTTAAGTACGGATAAGGCAATCTTGATGCTGTAAACAGGATTGTGATTTGTCTGAAAGGCGACTTCACGCCAACCCTGCGTCCAGGTTCGTCATTAATCACACATTAAAGGCGCTCGTATCAGTGATGCAGTTTTGACGGTAATCAAAATTTTGGTAGCTGCATACTGGGTCACCACCTGGAGTGATGGTATGTGGTACCATTGGATACACGTCTCGATCACCTCTTGTTTTGATTCCCGCCACTCTGAATACCAGCCATTACATTTCTGACAAGTTAAGGCCCTTTGTTGTGCCCTAAACTCAAGGCCTACGAAACGCAATACTTAAGCAAAACAATGTACGACCGCAAGTTGTAAATATTGTCCGGATCATCCTTGATGCAGGATATGTTCGACTGTTGCTCTGGCCAGTGCGTTCTCCTGATCTTGCACCAATGAAAATGACTGTTTAATCGTTGAAAAGCGACTGGCCCCCACGGTTTACCCGTAACTACGATCGATGAATTATGACATCGTGTTGAAACTTCATGAAGTGCTTTACCCGTACATGTCATCCAATCGCTGTTCGATTCAATGCCTAGGCATGATAAAGGGAGTTATTGCTCACAGAGGGCGCTGCTTTATGTACTGTTTTCTCAGTACATGTTACTCCAAATTTTCTGAAATTTTAATCAATTGTTCATCTTACTATAATGTATGTGCCCAATAAATATCATTATGATATTCTCATTCCTTCTTGGTGTTGCAATTTTCACAAACATGAGTGTATGTTTGACTTTTTTATTTATTTATTTTATTCAGTCTCTTCAGTCTCAGAATCTGTTGGAAATAATTTAATTCGAGAGGCTGTGAAAAACAATTACTTTATATACAGTTAAAATGTACAATTTATTTTCATGAAATGAAGAGCTTGTTTCCAAATGGCGTTAAGTCATTTTTTTCAGTTCTTGAAAAAAACGCGATTTTTTTAAGTAAGATTTATTATTGAATTTAAGGAAAACATAATTTTTCCCAGTAATCTGCGGAAAATAATAACACTAAATTACACGTTTAAAAAAATCCTGACAGCATAGTTATTTAGAAATAAAAATAGAAAAAAATGACTTTTGGAACAAAACTATTACTTACGCCCTTTTGGCACAAACAAATAACAAAATAAAATAGCTTACTTCTATTTCAAAGAAACCCAAGTATTTTTTATTTTTTTTAATAAATACAGCATAAATTATAGCTATACAATTTTGGAAGGTAGTTAGTTACTACAAATCTTCATTTACAAATTCTATTTCTCCATCGTTATCATTATTTTCACTTATGATAGCGTTAGCAATATTGTTGCAAGATTATTCATAAAAATCAAAATATTCGTGCAGTTTGTTAATTCCCAAAACATTAAGCAATTTTAAAACATCTGTTTTTCTTTTCTTGTTTCATATTGTTTTTTGGTTTTATTTCAGAAGAGGTGCACGGAAGAATTTTTTCCCCTCGTTTCATGATCTTTTGACGGCAAAACGAACCACAATACTTTGTCTTGATTCCCACATCTCGCTTCGTAATTTATAGTACTTTTGCCTCTGAAATCAAGAAACCTTGTTTGCTTTTCAGACGACTATGCGCAAAAATTTTCCAATCTAAAATATTCCACTGCTTCTTATACTCAAAAAGATTTCCAACCTTAGAGAAATGTTCAAAATATTCATTAGAGAGTAAAATTGTATCCACTTTCTTTAAACTAGTTTCCACTCGGCCGAATGTTCTATCTGCTGGTAAATAGGAGTTACCACGCACTGGTAAATAGTATGTGAAGGTGAGGCCCTTTTGAGCAGCCACTGCTGAAATCATTCCTGATATGGTATAATTTTTATTTATGTGGTAATTCCTGATTTTCATCAGGTCAAAACATATTGTAATTTCATCTTCTCCTATAAGCTTTTCCCCTAAAGGTGAATAAAATTTTTTGCTCCGGTGTTTATTAATCTAAAGTTCGGTTAACAGAGTCTTTTCTTTTTCTGTACATTTTTCTGAATTCATTTGTATTTTTTTCCTAATACAGAAGGAACAAATAAATATCTTTTTGGGGGGTTCCAAAACCAAGTTTAAAATATTTTACAAACACATTATAATAAAGGTTTTAAGTACATTCCTCTTTATATTTTTCTATTGGGACAAAAAAAAAACAAAAAAAAACTGTCTCAATGTGACAATCTACAACAACATTATTTGCCTCACTTTTGACTTTTCACCCAAGGCCAGATAAACCACGTGATCTCAAGGCATGCTACAATTGGTTAAACTTGACTTAAACCCTTTTGGCACAAAACTTATTTGTGACTTAATTCTTTTTAGAAAAAAACACGGATTTCACTTTCTGTTTTCATTATGACTAGACATCGTTTGGAACTTCTGATTATTGAAAATATGTTGTTAGACGTGTGCTGCGACCTTTTGCATCGAAAAGTCAATCTTTGAAATTTTTGACTTAACGCCTTTTGGAAACAAGCTCTTCAAATAATAATCAACAGTTATATAATCAAATGTTTCACTTACCTGGGTAAATACAGGCATCAGAGATTGACGATGAAAATGATAATTTCAATAACTGCTGTATATATTAATATTCAACTGAATTTTAGAAAATTTTAGAAAACTTAACTAGAGTATATTCTGTGAAAACAATGTTGATTAATTTCTTTAATAAAATTTCAGATACTGACTATGTATTAGATAAATGTCAAGATTTTTTACTTTATAAATGTATTTAATTATCATAGACATAAAAATAATAATTGCCCATCTGCGCAGCACTAGTGCGAGGTTAAACCCAACCATCCATCCATCCATAAAAATAATAGCAGTAAGACTAAATAAAAAGGAAACGTCCTACAAAAAATATATTACATGATATAAGTGAAAAACAAAAATTCAAAGTAGTGGAGTACCGCTACGTAAGTGACGTGTTCAAACTACACGTACATTATGCAGGTGCATCCCAGTTACTAGCTGGTAAAAAAAAAAAAAAAAAAAAAAATTAAAAAAAAAAAAAAGTTTCGGAATGCAGAAAAGTCAAATAATGTTTTGTTCTGAAATTATATATCTGACAAGAGGAACAAACCATTTAAAATATGCAAAATCCCAAGAACCAGTTGCCAAGAATGCGATTATCGCCAAAAGATGGCGTAAAAACCGCAGTAATGTTCCAAGATTTTTTCTCAGATAGCATAGGGAGTCCATACTCTAGTAGTACAGCGTCTAGAATAAAGTGTGGAAAGCGGCAAATAAAATTGTACTGAAAAAATTAAGCCTGTCACCAGATGTTAATCGAAGCTAGTGTCACGATATCAAAACCGAGACTCCCTATTGGTTAAATATGCGCTTAGATCAGGTGATTGAGCTGAAGAAACTGGGAAAAGCCAATCAGGTCTTCGATTTGAGCAAAAGATTCGATCACAACGACATCTGGGAAAGCTTATTTTTTATAGCATTATTTTAACATCCCGGTTATAGGCCGTTTCCACACTGTTTATTCTAGACGCTATACTACTGGTTTATCTGCTCGATTGCCTAACCTCTGGCGCCAGCCCTGGGCGAATGATTTCGTGGACTGGTGGGGTTGTGTTTGTCGGGTACAAAAATGTTACTAGTCAGTACTAGGTTGCCTAGAATGGAGAGTGACGACAATTTGTCACAGCTTCCTATTGTCCAAACGGGAGAGACATCCTCAAGTTTATTTATCGTTGGATAAAAAACAATTTTAACTTTATTTTTCCTTAAACTCATTAAGGAAAGTTAATTGTACTCCCTGAAGGCATATTTAATCGAATAAAGTTTATTATTTATTTATTTTATTCAATTTAATGATGATCTTAATAGGCATATTTTATATGGAACCTGTTTACATCCCTAAAATTTATATAGAAATAAAGAATGAAATCTAAATTTTGTTATATCATGACTGAATGAATGTAAACTTTTAAAAACATTGTTTGTAATTTGCAGTTTTTTGGTTTTTAGTGAACAAAGAAAGAAATTGTTTTATTAGGAAATAAAGGTAGAAGCGTTTGGCGATATTCTTCGTAGTACTTGGCGAGATCTTTTTTATCTGCGAGGGAAAATCAAAAGTATATCTATGTAAAATGAATATTTATGTGTGAAGAGTTATTTTTGTTTTATTTTCATTTATTATTATTGCTATTACTTTTACCGTTTTACCGTACTATAAATGGTAATATACACTGTAATAAAATTACTATAAAAGACGCGCATAAATTTAATGATTTTTTTTTACTTTGAATGAAATATTATAACTACAATTTACTTAACAATCTAAACTGCAGCGCTGAATAATTTTATAGACATTTTGCATGCTACATATGCTTTTCTCTGATTTACATTAACCTCCAAAATACTAATTCTAAAATATTTATATTTATTTGTCTAAAATTTTGAGCTATCATTTCATATTTAAATGAAAAAAGTAGACAAGCTTACTATTAAATATATTTTTGGTCAAGATGTATGTTAAAATAGGTACAAGTATTTCTTCAAAAAAGTATATACATGATATATATAAATGGTCTAATATTATTACTTATAAAAAGTAAGATTTGAAGCTTTGATACAATTTTACATTTAGTAAAAGATGTCGGAAAAAACTGTTTAAAATTGATTGTTTTAAAGACAAATTAAATAAAAGAACAAAAGCAAAATAGGAGCAAATTAAAAATAAACAGAACAGAACCTGGAGCAGAAGCCACCACAGTTTAAGACAGGTTACCGAATATTACTGCAAATAAATACATTATTAATTAAAATCAAATTTTTAAAATAATGCTTGTCAAACTATATAATAGTATTTAAGGTATTCGAGTACATTAAATTATTTGTTTTTATACTATATAATAGGTGAAAATATTTTATAATTATTGAAATTTATAAACCAAATTTATATAAATTAAATCAAACATATGTGTTATATTTTAGGTTTTTGAAAGAGGAATCCATCAGTGAATTATTGTATATAATGTATGCTTTCAATAAAAAATGTCTTTAACTAATTTTCCATTTTCTTCTTTTTTTTTTTTTTTTTTTTTTAATTCTGTGAAATGTTTGAAAAAGTTTATAATATATATATATTCGAAATTTCGTTATGGTGTAAAACAGTATGAATCTCTCTAAAAACTACAATAATTGGATTTTTTTTTTTTTTTTAATCAACCCAAAGTTATCACTGATTATCAAAGCCATTTTAAATAAAATAATAATAACACAATTCAATATATATATATATGTATACAGATACACTGAAGTGACAAAAGTCATGGGATACCTCTTAATATCGTGTCGGTCCTCCTTTCGCCCGGCGAAGTGCAGCAACTCGACGTGGCATGGACTCAACAAGTCGTTGGAAGTCTTCTGCAGGAATATTGAGCCATGCTGTCTCTATAGACGTCCATAATTGTGAAAGTGTTGATGGTGCAGGATTTTGGGCACGAACACACCTCTCGATGATGTCCCATAAATGCTCGATGGGATTCATGTCGGGCGATCTAGGTGGCCAGATCATTCGCTGGAATTGTCCAGAATGTTCTTCAAACCAATCGCGAACAGTTGTGGCCCGGTGACATGGTGCATTGTCATCCATAAAAATCCCATCGTTGTTTGGGTACATGAAGTCCATGAATGGCTGCAAGTGATCTCCAAGTAGCTGAACATAACCATTTCCAGTCAATGTTCGGTTCAGTCGCACCAGAGGACCAAGTCCATGCCATGTAAAAACAGCCCACACCATTATGCTGCCACCACCAGCTTGAACAGTGCCTTGTTGACAATTTGGGTCCATGGCTTCGTCGGGTCTGCGCCACACTCGAACCCTACCATCAGCTCTTACCAACTGAAATCGTGACTCATCGGACCAGGCCACGGTTTTCCTTTCATCTAGGGACCAACCGATATGCTCACGTGCCCACGAGAGTCGCTGAAAGCGATGTCGTGCTGTCAGTAAAGGCACTCGAGTCGGTCTTCTGCTGGCATAGCCCAAGGAAGACAAATTTCGCCGCACAGTCCTACCGGACACGTCCCTCGTACGTCCCACATTGATTTCTGCGGTTATTTGACGCAGTGTTGTTTGTCTGTTAGCATTTACAACTCTTCGCAGACGTCGCCGGTCTCGGTCGTTAAGTGCAGGCGGTCGACCACTGCGCGGTCCATGGTGGGATGTTATGCCTGAAATTCGATACTCTCGGCACACTCTTGACACAGTGGACCTGGGAATGTTGAATTCCCTAACGATATCCGAAATGGCATGACCCATGCGTCTAGCTCCAACTAACATTCCGCGTTCAAAGTCTGTTAATTCCCGTCGTGCGGTCATAATCACGTCAAAACCTCTTCACATGAATAACTTGAACACAAATGAAAGCCCTGCGCATTTATACCTGTTCTACGCGATGCTACTGCCATCTGTATATTTGCATATTGCTATCCCATGACTTTTGTCACTTCAGTGTATATATATGCATTGAGTGAATTGTGAACATAAAATGTCATTCCCTATGCGCTTAGTTAATTTTAATTTCTCTATTTTGTATTTTGTCCTATGATGTATTTAAACTTAGCCTATTTCTCTTACTTTTACTTTTAAGAAGGTAGTCTATAGAAAAATTGTGATAATACTTTTTTTTTTTTTCTGTCGAAAAGAAACAGTGCTCTTTATAATAATTAAGAAAATTTAATTAAATAATGCGAAATCAATTTGAAAAAAAAAACCAATCTATTTGTATATTAAATTATTAAAACTTCATATTGCATTCGATAATGTTTATAGAAGTTGTTCTACATCTCTGAATGTAGTTTTATAGTAATGTATGTAATGTAATTTTCTATGAATGTAACTTTCTATGTTTTAATGAATGGAAGAATATTGGCGAAATATGAATATTTGTAAAATATCACACGGACTTTTTTTTCTCCAAAGTGGATCAAGTCGCCCTAAGAAATCCTCCCTAAAGCAACCCCGGGTGGTTTCGGGGACAACCACAGAGCATGCGCCGTAAGCAATGTCGTCACTCTTACTAATTTAGACACTCTAGTCAGTACTAGTCCAGGGTCTACTTTTAAAATCTTCTCGATGGTTTCACCGACTTGCGGTTTACGAAGATTAAATTTCGCCGATTCGTACACTTCATTGTAGCGAATGACAAAATGAGAATTAAACTTGGATTTCACAATATTATATTTGTTTTTGTCGTCTGTTAACAATTCAAAAGATGCAAATATTTTCCTAGCATCGTATCCCATAGTGTATACAAGAGTTCGTATTTGAGTTATTTTGAGTTTCAAATTGAGTCTGGAAGCACATCGAAAGTCTTCGAATTTTTTAATCTAATCGTGCCAGTCTGCTGAATTGACGATGTGACTTTCTGACGCTATTCGACGTCATTATGACGATTTTCTTAAATTTAACCTATAGGAATCTTAATTTAGCCCACAAATAATGGAATATAGTCATAGCGGAGCTTTTCCCAACAAACAGTGGAAGCGGCCCCTCGTTCTAGTCGTCCATTTTGGAAATTAAATATTGAAGGAACTTTTAAAGATATTTGAGTGAAATCTACAGACCATTGTACAGTCATAAGTATTTTTGAGGAAGATTCCAATAGCAACCGAGCCTTTTTAGTCCATTTTTTATTTCCATGCAAACAAATTTTTAAAGCAGAAAATACTTAAGAAACTTTTACCGAACTCACTTTAAAACACTATCTAACTCTATGTCGTGTAGAGAAAGCAGTTTTAGAGAAAACTACACACGTATGGATAGAGATGTAAAAGACAGTAGAATTTTGATTCAGGGGAATAAACATGGAAATTTCGGGGTTTAAACCAGAAATTTGGGAACTTTGGAAACTTTGATGGGAAGAAAAGAATATGCAATATTTATATTTAATGTCACTTCTTTTAAAAGCACATATAATTTATTGCAGCATCTTTTTTATTCTACTAACTTAAATGAATGAGAGATTGAAAATTATGTGACTTTTTTACAGAAATCTTTAAAGAAATAAACATTTACATTATTCACAGCAATGAATTATGAAGTTTTGTCTGCCTATTTAAAATGTTAGAATTTTTTCTATATATAAATATCATAAAACAAGCTATAAAATATAACAAAATAAAATTAAATTATGATGAAAATTTATTTTTTATTGGTAGAACAAAATGTCACGTAAATTGATAAATATTTAATTTAGGTAGAGTGGAGTTAAAGGTCAATTTTTATACCAACCATGTGAAAAATGCCAGAGCTGGGAATCGAACCCGGGCACTCCGTCAAACGAGCGGAGTTTGGTGCCCGGCTCTGGCATTTTTGACATGGTTGGTATAAAAATTCTACTTTATCTAAATTGAATTTTCATGGTTGATGAATTAATACGTTAAACTTCTAAACTGATAAAAATTTGATTAATCAGTTAGAGGGCACAAGGAACAAAATCAAACCACAATTATTCGGATATTAAATGCTTTAAACAATATTTTATTGAATGCATTAAATCAATACATAAAATAATCAATAGATAATAAATAACAATGTGATTGTTATATAACTTAAAAAAAAAAATTGCCAAATTTGCAACTTTTGAAAACTTTCAAAATTCCCTGGTGTTGGAATTTTTCAAAATTCCCTTTCCAAAGCCAGGGTTTTTTCTCCACTCACATCTTTACTTATGGGATATTAATACGTTTACTTGACAATTGCATAAAAAGACATGAGAACACGTTTGAGCATTCAAACAACAACATACCTGACGGACAGTAGAAGAAATATGGTCGAAATATTTTCGATAAGGAGGGATTCAAATGGTAAGTTGCAATCACATGACACACAGAGCTTTTCCTGGTATGAGTGCTTAAATGATTACTCAGTTTGTTTCTTATGCCACTCGGAAACTAAGATAAATAATGAATAAGGTTGGACATGTCAATACTGAAGTGTTTACAAACCCCGACTAGAGAACTGGCAACGCTTGCATCTATCTTTCTTAAAGTAGGGTATCCATCTTTGGTGCATTTGTGCCTGTTTGTTGTGGGTGTTGCCTCACTGACTGATTGACAGAGAGACTAGACTACAACGTCTAGAATAAACAGTGTGGAAATCGCCTATAACCGTGATGTTAAAATAATGCTATAAAAATTAAGCTTCCCCAGATGTCGTTGTGGTCGAAGCTTTTACTCAAATCGAAGTCCTCATTGGCTTTTCCCAGTTTCGTTAGCTGAATCACGTGATCTAGGCGAATAATTAACGAATAGGAAGTCTCGATTTTGATGTCGTGACACTAGCTTCGATTACAATGACATCTGTTGAAAGGCTGTTGAAAGGTTTTTTTTAGTACAATTTTATTTGCCGCTTTCCATACTGTTTATTCTCGACGCTGTAACTAGACGATTAAAAAATCTTGCCAATAAGTCACCAACAAATCAGATTTCAGCATTTTTACAACCCCAATTCCCGGCATACCTTGATTTAACGAGCCGAAACCAAGAGACATACACTACATCTTGTTCATTATTTATCTAAGCTTGGATATTCCGAACCGCTCTATTCAAGCTACCTGGATTGAGGGCAGTTGGAGAGCGTTTTCCGATTTTTAGAGGAGCAACATGAATATGGAGTAACGAGTTAAGGTTGAGAAACTAACGAAAAATTGCTGTTCCAGCAAACAACAGCCCGAATTTTCATCTAGCTCAAGTCTGTGTACGACGAGGTAACGTAGCGTATTTCTCAACTGCGAGGAAATGATCCATTACCCCCAAAGGCATAATTTTCATGGGAAATTAAAGGGACTTGCGACCACGACAGATTTAACTACAACGAATATTACACGGCATTAGCGTACGTCTACGGACAGCTCACAGATTGAACTAGCAACCTTACAATTAGCAGCTCGCTGTTCTCAGGGCCGGTTTCAGGGGGGGGACACAGGGGACAACTGACCAGGGGCCCGTCAGTAAAAGGGGGCCCGCCGCAGATAAAATATTTGAAATTTTTTAAATCTTAAAATACCTATATTCCTTTCTGATTATGAATTGTTGAATTGACATTCTATATTCATTGACATTCAATTATTAATTGACATTCAATTATTATTGAATTGACATTCTTTTTAGCATTATAAACGTGTGTATACTTTGCACTAGAGATCTGTACGGGCCCGTGTCAAAAGTTCGAAGACAGACCAGTTATTCAGCCGATATTTTGTGATTAAACTAGAGCCAGGCTGATTCCAGGCTTCATTTACTTTCTGTGTGTTTATGACCGACTGACTGGCCGAACCTAGATTATATTTTATCCGAACCGTGCCGGGCCAACACCACCTGTAATAATGCCTCCGAGCTGAGCTCTACGTCACGGAAGATCGGCCGATTTCCTCCAATCCCCACGATCCAAAATGTATCATAGGAAGTGTTGATTGGATAAAATCGGCCGATCTTCCATGACGTAAAACTCAGCTCGAAGGCATTATTACAGGAGGTGTTGGCCGGGCCGAGATCTTTTCATTTTCTACGTCAATAAATTATGAAAGTATAAAATATTTCTTTTTTATTAGTAGTATGTTTTCATTAACTCGCTTTCTTGCTGGTCTACTTGTTTGTCGGTTCGGTAAGAATTTTGAAATCAATTTTAAACTAACTTTCCGATAAGCTAGATACTTGAAACTTTAAACATAGCTCAGAACTAGATGATAATACATACTTAAGTTTTAGCGGACTTAAGGTAGAAGCCCAGGCAGACTGTGAGCCTTCGATGGTTGTCTATTAGGGTCGAATCAAGCAAATTAATTTTAACTCAGTTCGTAGAATCGGATTGAGCGGAAATTGTGCATGTATGCATAACTCATGATAATACATGATCAAGCAGTAATGGAACTGAGGGGATGGGGCCCAGTTTCCCTTGTTTTCAATAACTGTTAAATCTTGCAAGCGAATTTTAACTTACTTTCTATTATCCAGTTGAGCTGAAATTTATGTATACAGATATAATTTCGATGAAAATATAGCTCAAACAGTTTCAGACTTAAAAAAGGCCACCTGAGGGCAAACTGTGTCTTTTAATTTATGGTCTGTCAGGGTTAAATAATGCAAGCGAATTTTATCTCAATGCCCATCATTATAGATAGAGTAGAAATTGCGCATGCATGAAAAACCTCGATAACAATTTATAATTAAGCAGCAACAGACTTGGTGGGAAAGGCTGGGAACCCTGGACCTCGGACTTTAGATAAAAATATGATTTCAAATTTTAACCCTCTATCATCCGATTTTGCTAAAATTTTGCATACATATATAACTCCGATGACAATACATGTTTAAGCAGGTAAACGGACTTACATGAGGGAGCCCTGGAGACCAAGGGCATCCAACTGCAGATAAATTTTGATCTTGAAATTTAATCAATTCCTCTTTCTATCATGTGCTTGTGCTGAAATTGTTCATACATCTATAACTCCAATGACAATACATGCTCAAGCAGTAACGGACTTAGGGAAAGCAGTTGGGAGAGAGCTTTGGGCCCTTTATTTGAGTTCTGTCAGGCTCATATCTTGCAAGAATTTTAAATAATTTTCTCTCATCGAATTGAGCTGGAATTGCGTTTATACATACATATATAACTTCGAAGACAATACATGTTCAAGCAGCAAAGAACTTTGGACAATGGGGCCCTGGGATTCTTCAACTTCAATTAAATTTTAGGCAACTTCAGCTAAAAATTTTATTTCGAATTTTAACTCACTTTTTACCATCCGACTGAGCCGAAATTTCATATACATGGATAACTTCAATGGCATTACATGTTCAAGCAGAAACGGATTAAGAGGAGGGGAATTCTGGGCCCCAACTTAAAATTTGATTTTTAATTTTAATTCACTTCTTGTCGTCCGATTCAGCCGAAATTTTACATGTATTCATTATTCCGATGACAATACATGTTTAAGATACACCAGCTTAAAAATGTCATTTATGATATTGGAATGGACATGAAGGTGTTTAACAAAACTAACTTTAAAAACTTCGCAAATTCTCCAAAAATGAAGATTTTTCATAACAAGTCAAAATAGCTCAATATGTTCTTCAACTTCAATTACGGGGACTACAGCTTTGGAAGTAGCATGGAATTAGAAGAAAATCAAAATACGAAACTGATACCAACAGAATTATGTAGCAAATTAGCGATACATAAAAGTATAAGTACCAAATAAAGGTAAAAGGCAGCTGTGATGCAAATTATCGCATATTATAAAATTTGTTTTCCCTCAATAAAGCAAGCAAGTATTTTAAATTAAAAAAAATATATAAATTAAATTATTTAATCTTAAAAACCTTTTTAAATATTACGTTATGACTATCTTAGCCTATGAGTAATAAATTTATACACAAAACACAACTAATGTATTTTTTTTCTTTTTTTAATTTTATATCTGTCCTTTTCTTTTCACAATGGATTTATTTTTTAAGGCAACAGGATCGAAATATTTGTTTCTATAACGCAATATAAATTCTTATGGATCTCATAAAATATGTTTTGACTTTATTTTTAATTTTATTTTGTGAATGTATATGTTCTTAATTCGTATTTCTGTCATCCTGCATTGTAAATAACATTCGGTGGTTGGTTGTTGCTGTTTCTACATTAAACAAATAGTCAAAAAGTCTGTTTATCTTGCTAATTCTCACGAACTAAACTTGACAAAGCTATGTTAATTCTCCAATAACCGTTGCGAGTGAATTTCTGGAGACATTTCAAAAATTACACATTATATTCTTAGCGATAACAGAAAACAGGTTCTTCCGAGAAACATTGACCTTGACAAATGTAACAAATGAAAGCCAGCCATAATCATTTTCTCTCAATCATCTTCACCACTTGATTTTGAGATATATTCTTATAAGGTCTATAGTTTTTCTGCCTTGTACTTTGGTTCCCTCACTCCGCTCAATAATATTTGTTAACACTATAATATAAATTGGTCATATTCATCCTTTTATATATCCTTCAAATTTTCAATAAAATTCTCTTATATTATTTGAACACTGGGTACGACTTTTTTTTTTTTTTTTAAATTAACTTTAAGGGATTTTCTTTCTCCCAAATATGACAGTTAAATAGACAGTGACTGTAAGATCAGCTGAGTTCATTGCTTTTAAAATGCCTTAAAGTAGAAATTTATAAAAACAAATGCATGTAGGAACATAGTTCACCTATGCCAAATATATTTTAGTATAACTCAAGAGCAAAAAGTTTTTCTAAATTGCATCATTCCTCGATTGAATAGTGAGATGGGATGGGGGCCCGCTATCTTCATGTGCCCAGGGGCCCGTAATTTCTTTCAACGGCCTTGTCTGTTCTTACTGATCAGTCTACCACGGCCCATTCAGTTCCGAACCTTAAAAATTCTCTTAAGCATATTTAGAGATGAGATTGCCAAAAAAGCTGAAACTGCCTGCAAAGGCAAGACATTGAGACAAATTAGAATTTTAGTGACAATATAAATACATTACAGTAATATATATTTACAGTTTAACCTACTCAAAAAAAAAAAAAAAAAAATGGTAAAGATTATGTATTCGATCATTTATATCGATGTGTAAAAGAGCTTTTCTGCCATCTGTATATATAAAACTGATTACTTGTCTTTTATGGATTTTTATTTCGCTATACAAAACTATACCGTTCAATCGACAGCTATGAAAAATGATATGCTTATGAATCAGGACAAAATGTACCTAACGCCGTATTTTTAAGTTCAATCGGATAATTGGATCAAAAGATATTATATAAAGACCCCATTTCAACTATAAAATGATTTTAAAAGAAAGAGATATTTGATGCCAAAATAAACAAGAAAAATTCTCGTTTATTTATTTTTTTTCCGGAAATAAAATATTTCTTTTAATTTCGCGTCTGTTATAAATAGAAAAAAAAAGAACGCTACGAAAATGGTAATGTCCCGATTGAGGCGGTGAGGGTGAAAAGGAATGTTGGCTAATCCCGTTTGAGGCGGTGATTCTTATACTTGGCTATTTGGTGAATTTATTACTATACTTGTCGAACATGAAGAAAAATTTGTAGTAGGCTCTTAGCCGCGTTTATTCGGCGTTTCCAGGAAAAACCACGAGGAGATGGCCTACTTTAGTTCCCAAAAAAGTTGCGAAGAAGAAATTCTCCTTGTTAGTTTACGAGCGTGATACTGATTGCTGCGAAAACGACTTACATGTGTTCTCGGATTCTTGCACAGCGGTGTAGGGGTGTCCAGTGTTTTTTTTTTTCTTGTGAGCGAAGCGAACGCTCGTGCGTGATACTGATTGCTGCGAAAACGAGTTACATGAGGTCTCAGATTCAAGCACAGCGAAGTAGGGGTGTACAGTGATTTTTTATTTTTTTTGGTTTTCATGTGAGAGAACTGAACATACGTGCGTGATACTGATTGCTGCGAAAACGAGTTACATGCGTTCTCAGATTCATGCACAGCGAGGTTCGGGGTGTCCAGTGATTTTTTTGGTTTTCATGTGAGCGAAGCGAATATACGTGCGTGATACTGATTGCTGCGAAAACGAGTTACATGCGTTCTAGCAGTCTGCGCCAGAACAAGACGGTTGCAAATCAAAAAATGATATTTTACAGAGAAAAGTTACGATATTGGCCTCCTTCGCACTTTTGCGCAAAGGCTTGTGGAAAGTGCCAAGTGGGAGAAAAGAGCCAATAGGACAGCTCTTCTAGCCAGACGTTCGCTTCTAAGCCAATTGTTGTAATCTCAAAACCGGCTACCAGTGCTTTCCCACCCACCACCTACCCTGGGACAATTTTCTACTACCGCCTCAATTGGGAAAGCCTGAATCGGTACCAAATCACGAAAATTGGTGCCCATTTTCTTTATCAGGAATTCGTGCGTAAATATTTTCTTAGCATTAGCTTACAATTTTTATAATTAAGAAGTACTTTTCTTTTTTACAGTAAAACAAATTGTTTCATTTTATTCATATTTTATATGTAACTTACAAGGTAATTTAAATTCTCATTTTAATCTGGATTACATCGAGAATTTTTTTTTATTTAATTTTTACTTTATAATATAAATATTATAAAACTGTTTTATTTATTTATTTAATAATGGAACAGCTTTAGTATCGGACTCTTTTGGCGAAATTTTAAATTTGGCACCGGCACCACCGAAGTAGCTCGTACGTTTCATGCCAAGTCTTTGGATACGAAATTGCGATAGCTATTTGAAATCATCGCCGAAATGGACAAAAATATTTAAAGTCGAGAGATGATCCCATATTAAGGCTGTTCCTTTTGTATTTCTTCGTAATATTTTCTAGTAAAAAAACTTCCGGAAATGTTTCATACATTTTTTTTTCTATTTTAGATCTTTGATCAGTACTTCTATTGATTTCAAAATTCTATAAACACTATTTCAACCTGAGCAACGCCGGGTAGTTTCTTAACACTTTCGCGACCGGCATACTTTTGCCTTCTCTAAAACTGATTGCCGGGGTATATTGAAGTAAACTAAAGCTAGTTGCCGCAAACTTTTGTTGTTTAAACGTGGGTAAAAGTTGAATGCAATGTTTTGAAATGTTAGTCTTGTAATTACCTGAAGCTTGAAATGAAGATAAGTTATATAATATTACATAGAAGGAACCTATAATACTATCAAAGAATTGATGTCCATGCATCAAAAGAAATGGACATTTATATAAATTATTTTACCACTGTGTGAATCTTATTAATAAAAGCGAAATGCCGTCTGTCTGTCAGCTGTCTACAGAAAAATCTACTGCACTGTCAAGCACAGTAATGCCAGATGGTCGAAAATTATTTCTCCAAACAGGTCTTCAAGTTTTTCCAAATCGCGGTTTTTTCCCGAAAAAATCCCCAACTTAATTTCTACTAAAAAGAAAAAAAAAAAATATAAAAAAAAAAATATATCAAGCAGATTTAAGCTCAGATTTTTCCCCAAATGAAGGCAAATTTTGAAAAAAATCCACAAACACAAAAATGTGTTATAATCCTCTCTAATCAGTTGATAACACACGGAGAGGCAACTGTAGAAGTTAAAAATCGAACATTGTGAACCGAATACAACATATTATTATTATTAAGAACACAAAAACTAATTAATTAATCTATATCATTATATAAAGCGCAAAAAATTGTATGTTTGTGGAGGGTAATCTCTGAAACTACTGAACCGATTTTAAAACTTCTTTCACTGACCAAAAGCTACAGTATGCCTGATTGTTATAGGCTATATTTAATTTTGATAAAATAAATTTTAGTTTAAAATCTGAGCATTTTAATTAAAATCCCCATAAAAGCCATAATAGAAATGGAAATAATGAAATATTAAAAAATTTAGCCGTTGCCAACATAAAAGAAACTTTTACATGTTGATTTTGTTTTCAAAATATCTTGACATGAAAAGAAAAAAAATATATTTCCACGTGGATTAAATTGAAATTCATATAAAGCTTTGCAAAATGTTAAACTTACACGTTAAATCTGACGTCATTATAAATTTAAAGTATTTATTTTTCTAATAATATAATTTGATATGATATGATATGATATAATGTAATGATCTAAGCGTTACTTCTAAACTTTTATTAAATTATTTATTTTATAATTGTTGCCCAAAAAATTTACGGGTTAATTCATTTTTTGACGTATAATAAAATATATTTTCTCGCGAATAATAATATAAAAAGTGAATTAAAAAAATATCGTCTGCATTTCATTATGCATTTGTTAAAAGAATAATTGAGAAGTTTAAATTTATTTCACGACTATTTTTAGCAACTAACAGTTATGACAAGTAGCTCAATATACATAGCGCATACAACCATTACTGCAATGCAAATAGCATTTAATTCTTTGAGTTACATTATGTTGATTAGAAACCTACTTAATCTATCTATGCTCTATACTAATATATAAAGAGGAAAGGTTTATATGTATATGTAGAGAACGATCGCTAGAACTAAAAAGCCGATTTCTATTTGTTTCTTTTTTTATACTAATCAACAGTTACACTGTCTCTAAGTGCTAGAGGCTATAATAAATTTTGGTAAAATACATTTTTAATTCAAATTTTCAATATTTTAATTGAAAACAAAGCATAGATTTGATATCGGTCGTCCTTGGCGATTTTTGTATTTCGAGATCGAAAACGTAATACGAAAATCTGTATATTTTCGTATTAAATACGAGATCTATGTTTTTACTTCAATTACCGTACTACCGTAGGTAGTGGAAGTATTGTATTCGGTCCAAAAATTTGATATAGAGTTTCACCTGATTTATATGTTTTAAGGCCTCCTGAGTCCAAAAAAGTAGTTTTTGGCAATTGTTCAGTGTGTGTGTGTGTACGAATGTGTGAAATTTTCCGGGTGTCATATCTCCAAAATTAATAAAGATAGAACTACAAATCTTCACAATTGATTCAGGTCTGATGTACAGATGAATTTTCCAAATTTTGGTGAAAATTGAAAAACCGGGACTGGGTCATCGAAAACCGGAAATGGGACCGTAAGCCCGTACCTCATAAACAGCCCCAACGATTTTCTTCAAAGTTGCTATATAAACAATCTATTAGATGTCCTTTCGAATGATATAATTGGTTAGTTCAGGAAAATTGATAGGCGTCCTCTATAAACAGCTCAATTTCAGATCTCATAAGTGCCTTCCTTTAAAAACGGCTGTACGATTTTTTTTCAAACTCGCCATGTTAACTTCCTACTAAATATCCTTTTGTATGTAATTATTGTTTTCAGGTCAATAATTGAGTATGCCAAGTTTTGGTAAAAGTTGGTATCTCAAAATCGGCTCTAACGATTTTCTTGAAAATTGTTTCATTAATTCAATTTAGATAACCTTTCTCAAGTATTACGTGCATATTACAGGAATACTAACGGTCATCCTGATTAGGAAGTTCAGTTTTAGATCTCGGCAATTCGTGTTTAAAAAAATAACTATCTATTTTTCCCCCTTATTTTTTAACTCACTATGTAAACTTTGTTGTAGGTGTCTTTATACGTGTATCAAGTTTCTCTTACTGGAAAATCTAAAAAAAAAAAAAAAAAAAAAAAATGCATGTACTTAATATCTTCAAGAAATGTATATAATACGTTTAATAGTGGGTAATGGAAGTCGTGTGGTTGTTTCACACCAGATTTTGTAATAGTATATATTATACGAATATTTTGTCATATTATTGATTTTTCCCTTAATATACATTATTAAAAACCATGAGTTATTGAAAAAATTTAATATATTTGCGAGATAACTTGGCAATCATTTTTTTTTTCTTTTCCGGCAAGGATGATTGATATAAAATCTTTTTCGAAAGCAAGTTGCGCCGCTAGGGAATATACAGCCGCTAGGGAATTGCAAATGACATTTGATTATGCAAGTTTCATTATGTTGATTGTGAACACGGTTCATTTAAAATAAATTTAATGTGCATTCGCGTTAGAAATCTACTTTTGTATAGGGCTTCTTTGGCGATATTTAAAATTTGGCACCGCAATAGCTAGGACGTTTCACTCGAAGGATTCCGATAACCTTTTTAATTCACCGCCAAAATCACAAAAAAATATTAACGATCACTAATGGAGAACCATTACTAAAACAATAACGAGATTACTTTGCGGACGTTAAATTTAAGAAAATTAAAAACACATAAGCTCTGTGTTTAATAGAAATTAATATTATAAAAACAAATAAATTATGACGTCAACTTTATCAAACACATATTCATAATATAGGTTTATTTTTCAATATTTTTTATTCATGAGTAAAGACATGCTTCTTTTTATGAAATAAATAAATAAATAACATAAAGTAAAAATTACCAACATTTAACAACTGATTGAAAAAAATAATTGTAAAATTATATTTTGACTTTTCAGTTGATAATATTGCCTGACTATAACATATAAACTGATATATTTTTTATTTTTTGCATATCAATTCATCGTTAACTAAAATTTGTTCATCCGTGCGAAGTAGGACGGGTCAGCTAGTATAACATAAAGCTATAATATATCGTATATGTGTAAAATTATAGACAGACAGAAAGAAAGCAGTGTGGCCAATTCAAATCTTGTGATGTTACAATCAAAACTCGAAATGTCCCTACACTGATAATAAAAGTCCCTAATTCAGTAAATAATCATTAATTTTTTTTACAAAAAAGTCCCTATGAATTTAAAATTTGTAACTACATCATGAATAAAGCTATCGAATGTCCCTTGTCGTAGGGATAAATCATTACGTTGCCAACATTGACAGAAAGTTGAACTCCCCAGATTTGTCCCCAAAGTTGTCTCCAGAAGACTCAAAATCCCCAATCTCGCATCACTGGTCTAAAGCGGGCTTCACACTGGCCGTTCCGCACCGCTCCGCGAAACTAGCGCATGCGCAATGATGAATTTTGTCAACGCAACGGATGAACGCAAAGCTCTCTTGCGGAAAACGTTGACTTCTGTCTGTGCTAGAAATGAACGTTCTCGCCGCCGTCGACCGCAAGCAGTGAACCAATCAGATTGTTGAATGAGAAACTCACTTCCTTCATGCTTGCCTCGGGTGTAACTTTGGATTGTTTATGTTTGCTTCAGCATTTGATATGATGTTTTGAATTTTGAATAAGAAAATACATGATTTCTATCACTGAAATATCTCAAGATACAAACATTTGTTTGATTTGAGTCAGCTAAATGATTACATAGAGAGGAAAAATAGTACATGAAAGGTAAATATAAATTCTGACCTTAATAACGTATCAGGTTAATTGTATATTTATTTTAGCATTTAAAGTTTGTTTTCGATAAATACTAATAATTCGTTCATATTTAAAGACTTTTTAAACTTATGCGAGATGCTTATGCTTTATTATTTACTAATTGTTTCACTTTGGAAAGTGCCTACTATCTCTTATATTATTAAATAAGTATTTAATTACTATTATTATATACTCGTTTCACTTTGTTTGAAATAGAAAAAGTATGCTTTTGTGTAAAATTATCAGTTTTCCTGCACAAATTTCTGCTTTTTTTTTTTTCCCTTCACTAATAAGTGATCCTAATTTTTCAGATATTATTGATGTATACCGCTATCATGATTCGTATTTCATTTGAAATTTTGAGAATTAACCAGACTTAGTAACAATAAAACTGTAAGTTAATGAACAAGAAACAAACAAAATGTTATTAAAACGACGATTTTTCTTTCTTCATATTTTCGAATGTATTTTGAAACCTTAATGTTATGTTATGAAAAATAACGAATTTTTTTTTTTTTTTTTAGTTTTTATTGCTCAGTTTCTCTGAGTATTTCAAAAATTTAATTTTGTAGATTTTATTTATTATTATTGAATTGCAGTTTGAAACATGCTTTTAATATGTATTGTAATTAAAAAAAAAATAATGTGGATGCTTTTGAATTAATTATTTTTTATGCAAAATTTATGTAATTTTTTTTTTTTTTTTTTTTTTTTTAATTTTGCTGAAATATGATGAATAGATTGTAGTGAATAATTTTCTCTTTGAATTTTTATATGTATTTTTTCTAGTTAAACTAATTCCATGCACTTGTTGTAAAGTATAGAAATTTTACTGTGATTTTTGATAACAGTGGATGTTACTTAAGATAAAAGCAAGATTGTAATATATAGCAGAAAATCTGTTTATTTATTTATTTTTCTTTAAAGAGGGTCTAGATATGGGTTAGGACCCCTTATAAAGACCCCTCTGGCTCTAGTGCAGTCAATTAGCCTTAATTCATATTCTATAACCAATCTTAAAAGAGGGGCACCAACCTTGTAGCTTATGATAAGCATTATAAGCACAAGGTTGGTAAAACATTGTTGAATTTTAATTTCCTCTTACACGAATGATTGTCACTTATGAATTTCCTTTAAACAAGTTTTGAAGCACTATCTTGCTACTTTCTTACTTTTTAAGACTGTTAAGTGTAATGTTCAGGATAAAATAAAACTAAATCGTCATGTATTTTTGTCCATGCTCATCATTTTGATTTTTTATGATAAATTTTACTTCTGATTTCAAATTGTCATAATAAATTTTTTAGTACAATACTTTAATATGCAGTTTTCAGATAACACACAGCACTACACAAAGCCAGTTAATTCTAATAAATTAAGAATTTAGTCGCTGTAGAAGTTTTAGAGAATATATGTATATTTTATTATTTCATGTTTAAATTTTCAACAGTATATGTAAGCATGTTTTTTCCAGTTTGATGAAGATGAAGCATATGTATATGGCAGGTTTACTTGAAACAGTCTTCCACTTTTGATTGCCAGCTGGATTACATTTATAGGCACAATTTTTATACTGTGTCTATTTATGTAATCTTGTTAGCGTATGTGCCTAGATGCCAAATGAAACGGTATGCTAAAATCCAGGTGTAAAGGAAGAAGAAATCTAAGATAACACATACATCTGAAGATGTGCCGAAGCTGACTGCTAAAGGATCCTTATGGTAAAGTTTAGGTAAATTGTAATTCTTCTTAAATTTTAATCCTTCATCAGCTTAAGCATTTTTTTTTTTTTTTTTTTTTTTTAATTATTTATATACATAAAGTTCTTAACACTGTGTTAAAATTGTTATAATTTCAAATGCACAGTGTGTAGGATTGGTATCAAATTATATATATGTGTATTTTTTCCCGATGTATACACATACGTACATGTGTATTAGTGATTGCTGCAATACAGAATTTTGTGTACTTTTCATGCACGGTCAAGTTTAGGGAATTAAGCTAGTAAACTATTATTCGACACTTTTATGGTTTAAATCACTGCTTTTTATTATTTCATTAAATTCATTGAAATTATTAATTGCATAAATTTTTGAAATATATTTAGGAAGACTGTAAAAATTAATTTTATCATAGAAATAATTCAAATTTCTAAGTTAAAATTTTTCAGGTTATTTTTACTTCACATTGTCTTGATAATGTTACAAGATTCTTTTTAATCTTTTAACGACTGGCGTCCCATCAGTGGCCGAGAGGTTCTGCTCACTAAGCTGACAATCAGACAGTATCAGGTTCAATCCCAGGTCTCCAGTTATGCTTTTCGTCTTAGCCACTTAGAATTTTCTGTGATTTTCTCCAAAAACTAGCACAAGAATAGGCTAAGACAATTTAGTAGAGCCCCTCGAAGGGTAATTCACCCAAATCATGTGGTCATTAAACCTTAACATGTACACCACAACACCGAAGCTGATAGACAGGACACACAAGGTTTGAACCCAGGAATACTAATGTATGTTTGGAAGTAAAGCCGACGGACTGCATTAGGGTCTTAGGCTCTGAAGGAGGAGGAGGTCTTTCTGAGGTGATCTAGTCCGTATTTATACAAGTTTAGGAGAAAATCATGGAAAACTACTAGCGGCTAGAATGGCAAGTGCAATTTGGGACTAAATCCAACACCTCATGTCTACTCCCTTTGAGCACGGAACCACTTGGCTACTGGTGGACTGGACTAGTAATGTAAAATATCTGAGTATTTATTTTTCAAAGAACTCTGTTAGAATAAAACATTTGTATTTATGTATAATATGATATTGCTAAGTACAAAAAGAGATAGAGAGAGGAAATATATGTAAAGTTAAAAGCATTTGAGCCTTTTTAAAATTTTTTTAATTTTATAAAACCAAAAGATTTAATCATAAAAAACCTGTTTGTAAACCTGTTAAAATAATCCTAAAATAAAACAAAAATTGGGTCTAAACTTTTAATGTTTATAGTCATTTCTTTTAATGTAACAAAGTATACTAAAAGTTTTGTAATAACTTCAAAAATAAAATATTACAAGTATATTGTGGACTTTGGTAAAGCAATGTTTTGTGTTTTAGAGCTTTTTTTTTTTTTTTTAAAGAAAAAAAGATAAAACTGTTTAATATTTATGAATTTTCTGAATACAAAAATGGAATTTAAAAATATGTGTTAAGTTCATGAGTTATGACAGGACAAAATTCCACATAGAATAATCCTGGCTTTGGCTTCTGGCGACGATAAGTAGAGAGAGTCCCGTTAACATTTTAAAAAAAATAAAAACAAGTCCTTTTTCATTCCTATCTTTATTTTTCACCTTTTAGCATAAAATTTAAAGTAACATTAACATGTGTACAAAGGGAGTGACTAACTGTTCATGAAATCAAAACTGACTTGTAGCATGGTATCTGTAAGAAAATTAAGAATTCAAGCTTCTCTCACATCATCTATACTATGGCATAAACATAGTTAAAAATTATTTTATTATTAGTGACATTGCTTTACACTAGAAAAATTACACTGCTATCGCACTTAAGTTTTAGAATATATTTTATCATGAATGCTGATAAATTTTTTTAAAATAAACTTCATCAAAACTTTTAATTAAAAAAATGTTGTAAATTATGTCATACATATGAAAACCTGTTCAAATACAGTGGCAGATCCAGAACTTAACTTTGGGGGGGGAGGGGGGAGGCTAAGATTTTTCAAAATGTAATTCCAGATTAATGAAAAGTTTGCAATTGTACTGTTCAGTTGGGAATGTCAGTACTTTAAGGCGGGGGGGGGGGGGGGTCAGCTCCCTAGCCCCCCCCCCACCTTAAATCTGCCACTTTTCAAATATATTGCAGGAATCAAAAATCAATCCAATATTTCTATATTACTGTTTAAAAAAGTCTCTTTGAATTATTAAAAAAAAAAAAAAAAAAAATCATAAAGAAAAAGAATGCAATACAATAATCAACATCCTTCAGTGTCATTAGTTGAATTATTGTATACAAAAAATTCTGTATATGTGTATTGCGTTTCATTTCGAGATAAGAAAATTATCACGCATTCACAAATACTTGTTTTTTCAAAATACCCAGTTTTTGGGTTCCCAGGCCTCGGCTAGATACCCAAAAATATTTACCTATTCACCCACAGGGTATTTAAACATCCCACAAATCTACCCAGGACAGGACATATCAGTCCGCCTAGCTGTTCAGAGTTTTCCGTAGTTTTCTTCAAAGCTCTAATACATACCAGCTTGGATTGCTTATAAAGATTTCCATTAATGGTACTTTACCTAGGACACGGAACCTCATGTAATCAATCGGCTTTAACACCTACACCATTCCACCAAAGCTGGTAGATAGGACCTGCCGTGTTCAAACCAAAGTTCCATTTGTCAGACTCAGTGGCGGATCCAGAACTTAACTTTTGGGGGGCTAAGAGTTTTCAAGATGTTATTCCAGACCAATGAAAAATTTACAATTGTAACATCCAATTGGGAATGTTGGTGCTTTTGGTCAGACTAGTTGCTTGGAGTTTTCCATTGTTTTCTTTGGATCGTGCATAAGTGCTAGCTAGGATCATTTAGAACGATCCGCATGGAATTCACTCTGCATAGAATTTAAATACTGTGTAAGAAATAGCTTCATTTTATCCAAATAATTTTAAAAATTAAAGAAGTCATTCTTATATCAAATATATAAATACATCCATTTCATCATTTAATTTTTTTCTTCCAAATAAAGCATGTCTCAATAGTGGTCAAGTAGTTCTGCTCTCGAAACTGGTAGATTGGCAGTGCCGGGTTTGATCTTGCGTCACGCCTGTCTAGCCATTTGGAGTTTTCCATGGTTTTCTTCACAACTCACGTAAATTTGGGCTAAAATATCTTTAAAAAATCATGATGGAGGCAATTAACTCTACAATTCCACTTAAAAATAAAATATAATTAGCATGGGGGACAAAAATAAATGCTTTTATTATTTAGTAAAGAGAATATTTTCTTTATCTCGATTAGTGTATCGTATTTAATATATTTTACAAATTTCTTCAGCTTTCAGTTCGTGGATTTAAATAACTTACAATCTGAAATTAATAATAATAAAAAGAAGAAGGAACATTTAGAAATATGGAAATGTTGTACAAGAAATAGGTGTAATTAATCCAAATAATCTGAAATTACATATTTTTAAAAGATGAAAATAGAAAAAAAAAAAAGTATAGTTATTTTAGAAAACACAGAGAATTTTTGAACATTTTATTATTTATTTATTTTCCATTCTAAAAACTAATCTAAATCTTTTCAATATACGAATTAAAAGAATATTAGAATGTTATTTAAGTTTTGACTTTCTGTCTTTTGATTAAAATTGCCAACATTAAAAAAAATAATAATGATGGAAATTTTTTAATTAAAGTTGGAATGAATGACTGAGAAAAAAAAAAAATGCATCGAAATACTGCAAGCTTATTTTAAATAAAATTTGAAAATGTTTTTCAATTACATATATAGCACACATTTCAACAATTAATTTTTTTCTTTGAATTAAAACATGTTCCAACAATGGCCAAGAGGTTCTGCTCTCGAAACTAGTAGACAGGGATTGCCTGGTTCAATTCCAGGTTGCACTTGCTACTTAGCTGTTCAGAGTTTTCTGTGGTTTTCTTCAAAATTTGCTTAAAAACAGGCTAGGTTCCTTCAAAGATTAATAGGGAAGTAATCTACCTAGGCGTAGGACCCAAGTGCAAATAAAACATTATAAGCATGAAAAGGGGGGAGGAGTGCAAAATAGATGTCTTTGTTACTCTGTAAGGAGAATTTTATCTTCAGCCTATGCACAAAAATTTCTCAGGTTTTCAATTCATACATTTATTTTATACAAAATTATTTTTTTATTATTTTTTTACATTTGAAACGTTATTTATTTTTTTTGTGAATAGTGATTAAAAAAGCCTCATTTTACCTTTTGATTAAAATTGTTGTCATTATTTAAAATTAATAGTAGAAATTTTTTAATTAAACATGAAATGACCAGGAAAATTAATCCTAACATAGAAATAATGCAAATTCGTTTTACATAAAATATAGATATACATTTCATTAGTTAAATTTCTTTCTTCAAAATGACTAGTAAGTGCCATGTTCGATCCAATATCGCGATCCTCAGCTTAGTTGTTTAAAAATAATTAGCTTGGGGGAAGGGGGAAGTAAATGAATTTAGAAAGTAATATATTATTATTATAATACTTATTTTGTTAGGAATTTTGTTTCTTCATCCCAGTAAATAAATTGCATTTCATATATTTTACACATTTCTAAAATTTCATTTTATGGATTTAAAGCTCTTACATTCTAAAGAAGTAATTAAAAAACAAAAACAAATATGGAAGCATTTATAAATTGAAAAATGTAAAAGAAATAGCTGAAATTTACATTACATAAAATTTGGAAAAGTAAGAAAGAAATTAAAGTATGACTATTTCGAGAAATATTATGTATATATCGATGTCTATTATAATTCAAATTCTTTAATTTTCTATTTCCAAATTCGCTTTGAATGAATGTATGTAATGTTGCTCGCTGAAATCTAAAGAAAATCAAAACAGATGTTTTTTAAAAGGCTGGCTATTGCCTGTTACTGCCCTGCAACGTGATTGGTTCATTTCTTTGTACTCTCCCTGCCCTCGGGATTCTTCTGACGCCAGTAAACTCCTGCGGAATGTAACGGAGTTCACTGACGGAATCTCTGCGGACGACGGACAGCGGAACGGAACGTCCAGTGTGAAGGCACCTTAAGCAGGAATGCAATTTGTCACCAGTGGCGTCGCTAGAAAATTTTTCAGGAGGGGGCAAACTTCAAATTGTGAAATCTCAGCATGTTTTTAAAAATTCAATTAGATTCAAATGATTGGTTGGTTGATTGAGGTGATTAAGTAAGTCAGTATGTAAGCATTTACTACAACAATTTTTTAGACATGCAGTTTAAGCTACAACATTTTATTTAGAAATTATACAACTTATTCTAAACCAACACTAATCCGAAAAACGTACTGTCAAGTCGATTTAAAATTTGTTTGCCGGGAAAGGTTAGAGACAACTTATAAATGCAGGTCGAGTTGGTTTGACTCTAATTTGGCAAATTTTATTTGGTTAATTAAATAATGTGACACATTTTATTTGGTTATTTTAATTCTAATGACACAGCTTTAAAGCTTTAATTGTAATTTTGTTTAATAATTATTTATTTATTAGAATTTTCCAGGAGGGGGCAAGTGCCCTCCCTTGCCCCTATATGCCGACGCCCATGTTTGTCACGCAAGTTTACAATATCTACATAGTTGGTCCATAATGATGAAATAATCCGATTGGGCGCTAGGATGCGACGTAGCAGCAAATCAACATTAGGCATCAGATTATATTGTTTTTGGTCGTCATTTTTAACGAAAACACTTACAAATGTTTTCCTATGTACATTCTTAGTTTTATGGATCCTCGACATAAAAAGATTAATGATCCAAATCTTTTACTGGCTATTTATTCATATTTAATATGACATGCGTTATTATTGTTATTTTTTTTTCATCCTACAGTCATACTTTAAATATAGTGATTTTTTTTTTTTTTTTCGGATAAAATAAAATTTTAAAAAGTTCAGACAGTCTTACATATTTTAATCTTAAAAATATTTACTCCTAAAAATTATAAAAATAAAAGGCATTTTATCAAATTTTAGATTAAAATCATGTATAATAATCTAAATATCACAAGATAAATGTACTTTTGGTGTCGCCATCTACCGACGATATTATGATTTATAAACGGAAAATTAAACATATATATATATATATTTTTTTTCTTCTAAGAATGAGGCAGCAATATATTTTTGAAATACACTTCACACAGTATGGCTTTCCTCCGATGTTAATGCATGCATATATATTTAAATGTTTAATTTTTGACCATGCTTCAGATGGCTTTTCATCTGTGTGAGTGATTTTTATGCGTGTGTTTTTTTTTTTAAAGATAAATTTTCACAACAAATTCCATATATGGCATTTCTGCTGTTTGAGAGTATGAATGTATGTTTAGATCACTTTTATTAGACAGTTTTTTAGAACAATCTTCCCAGAGCTAAGACATTTTTCTTTTTTGTACGATTGAATAAATGTTTATTCAAACTGTCGCTTTCATAAAAAACATTGGAAAATTTTTTACAGATAGTGCTTTTCTTCTGTATGAGTACGTAAATGCTTAAATAGATCTGTTTTATCAGAAAACTTTCTAGAACATACTTCACGCATGTGGCTTTTCTCCTGTGTGGATGCGCAAATGTGTATTTAGAGTATCTTTACGAGAAAAACCTTTAGAACAAATTTCACACACATGTGCCTTTTCTTCTGTATGAGTTAGCAAATGTATATTGAGAGTATCTTTTCGAGAAAAACCTTTAGAACAAATCTCACACTCATGGGGCTTTTCTTCTGTATGAGTTAGCAAATGTGTATTGAGACTACCTTTTTGAGAAAAACCTTTAGAACAAATTTCACACTCATGGGGCTTTTCTCCTGCATGAGTACGCAAATGTTTAATTAGATATCTTTTTTCAGAAAACTTTTTAGAACATATTTCACACACATGTGGCTTTTCTCCTGTATGAGAACGTAAATGTTGAAATAGGCTACTTTGATCAGAAAACTTTCTAGAACATATTTCACACACATGTGGCTTTTCTCCTGTGTGAGTTAGCAAATGTATATTTAGACTACCTTTTTGAGAAAAACCTTTAGAACAAATTTCACACACATGTGGCTTTTCTTCTGTATGAGTTAGCAAATGTCTATTGAGACTACCTTTTTGAGAAAAACCTTTAGAACAAATTTCACACTCATGGGGCTTTTCTCCTGTATGAGTTAGCAAATGTGTATTGAGACTACCTTTTTGAGAAAAAACTTTAGAACAAATTTCACACTCGTGGGGCTTTTCTCCTGTATGAGTACGCAAATGTTTAATTAGATATCTTTTTTCAGAAAACTTTTTAGAACATATTTCACACACATGTGGCTTTTCTCCTGTGTGAGTTAGCAAATGTATATTGAAACTACCTTTTTGAGAAAAACCTATAGAACAAATTTCACAAACATGTGGCTTTTCTCCTGTATGAATGCGTGAATGTCTATTTAAATCATTTTTATCTGTGAAGCTTTTAAGACATGTTTCACACTTGTATGGCTTTTCTACTGTATGAGTACGCAAATGTTTAATTAGATATCTTTTTTCAGAAAACTTTTTAGCACATATTTCACACACATGTGGCTTTTCTCTGTCAGTGCATGCATTTATATTTATGTTTGCCATTTCTGATCATCCTTTAGAATATAATTCAGAGACATATGACTTTTTATTATAAGGGTTTCTATGTGCATTCAATCTTTACAAATTATTTAACTGAATACATTTTAGAAGTAGGTATATGATCTTTTCAATAAATGTACTTTGAAATTTTTTTACAGAAAATCTTTTAAATCATACATCTCTAAGTACATCTTTAAAGCTGAAAAAAAAAAAAAATAAATAAAATAAAGGTCAAAAATCTATTGACATGCTTTTTATATTTAATCAGGATCCCGGAAAAAAGGGCACCGGAAAGAAGGGCACTTTTCCAATTCTCAAATCGCAAAATAATAAATATCAAATAATGAATTTAAAAAATGACTTCCAAACTACATTTTTAGAAATTTCAATTGATTTGGTACAACATTCATTTAGTATATATGTCGGGGAAGAGGGGGGAGGGGGCAGGAGCAGATCTTAATTGTTTTTACAAAAACTCTTACAGATTTTAATGAAACTTTATATAGTCACATACAATTTGTGAAAAAAATGACAGTAAGTGGCAGGCAAACTTGGGGGGAGGGTTAAAGAGGGGGGGCAGAGGAAAATAAAATTATCTTTTATAGCACCGTTTTACCGATTTAATGATATATTCTATAATTATCACTTACTTTTTATGAAGATCACAATGAGTGCATTATATACTGGGGGGGAGGGCAAGGGGGGATATGGAAATAGATTTCATTCTTTTTTAAACTACCCTTTTATCGATTCAAAAAAACGTATAATCACGTATAATTTGTGAAAAAATTACAGTAAGTGTCAGACATATATATATATATATTTTTTTTTCGGGGGGGGGGAGGGGAAAACAAAATGATTTTTTTATATCACCATTTTACCGAATTAATGATACATTTTATAACTATCACTTAACTTTTATGAAGATAACAGTGAGTGTATTATATATCTGGGAGGGGGGGGCAAGGGGGAGCAGATGAAAATAAAATATATTCTTCTTTAAACTATCCTATTATCGATTAAAAAATTTTTGTATAATCACGCACTATATTGATTTTCAAAATAGACGTTGCAGACAATTTTTTCTCAACTTTCTTTTCAGGATACTTGTCAATTCTTTGAGGTGAAATTCATAAATTGTTTCTGTTTTTTATATAACTATGTTTAAATTCAATAACCTGCCTCTATCATCCCCATGTTACAATCACTGAGCTGAAGAACAACTGGAGGAAATGCTAGACCGGTTTTCGCGTGCCGTTTTTTGAAGGTTTGTCTTTCGAGCGTTGTATGGCAAAAAGCATTTGATATATTTATATTTCAAAGTAAAATTGTGTAAAGGTTGTCAGTTCGAACAACCATATGCTAAACATGACATTACAATTTAAAATTTTAATTCTTTAAAGATTTTAATAGTAATAGATGACCCGACAAATGTTGCTTGCCATACAAGGTCGGCGAAAGATTGCAGAAAAACTGGCACGCACGAACACTGTGTAAAAGTATTGGAAGCATTTGCTCCAGTTGTTCTTCAGCTCAGTGGTTACAATACAACGTCTGGAATAAACAGTGTGGAAAGTAGAGACGTGCCGTCATTCGAGAGAAATAATCGATTAACTCGATTATTTGAAGCATTCGATTAACTCGATTATCTAAAAATCATTCGTTAATTTCATTCGATCATTCACTCTTTAATTTCATTCGATCATTCACTCTTTAATTTCATTCGTTCATTTCATTCGTTAATTTCAATCCTATTATTTTTTCTCTCGATTTTCAAGAAGACCGATTACTTGCTTGACTATGCAACATCTCCTCATGCTTTTACAACGTCAGGTGGAGGTAAGCGGTCGTCTCGATCACTGCAGGTACTCCCTAAGATCCCGTGATGATGATGATGATGATATCCTTCATGCGCGTGCGCGTATGATTTTATCAATTATTTTCTTTCGATTGATTTTATAACCTTTATACGCGTGCGCCGAATTATGTAAAAACAAAAATAAACAAAGCAATTGAAAACAAAAATCAAAATCTGTTTTCTGCTAACTTTTAGCAGTTTCGACAACAATGTCTGTGTCTTTCCCAACAAATATGGGAAGTATTTGATAATATATCAGTGATGCAAGACTTTATTGTATGGCATGCATACAAATACACGAATGTCTATGCTTTACAAGGTGTGTCTGCATTTCATTGCAATTATACCCGGGGCCCGATTAAGCTTTGATGCTAGGGGAAGCTCAGCATCATTTCGGGGCCCCCTTTCATTTCAGAAAATCTTGTTTTCCTGTTACATATTGTAATATAAAAATGCTATACACCAAAAAAATAGTGTGTGTTAATTATTTTTATTTCATACATCTGGGTGGTTTCTACACAGAACATAAAAATCATAAAACTTTTTAATTTAAAACGTTCAGATTTTTGAGGTTCATTAATAGATTTTTCCCAAAATGGTGAGTTTTTTGTCTTGTTTTAGGTAACCTTTCTCAGAAGAAATTCAATCTCCGTGTGAAAATATGAAACAAAAAATTCAAGACCATGTTTTTAATCCTTATGGGGCCCCTCTTAAATTTTAGAGGGGAAGCTTGTGCTTCCTGAGCCTTTTGGATAATCAGGCCCTGATTATACCCTGTATTATAGAGAAATATTTTATTATGCTTTATTTCAGGTTACATAGATAGAAAAGGCTTTTATATCAGAATGAAAACTAAAAAAAGCCTTTATAGGGTAAAATATAGGCTCGGGTTGGCTAATATAAATATGAAGAATTATAAAACAATTTTATTTGTTTATAATATAGATCTTAGTTCTGATCATAACTTTAAGATACATGAAAATAAAATTATTTTAGATCAAAATTACCTATACCGCAAAGGAAAACTTTTTCAAGCAGACTTGGTAATTTGATGTGCTTGGTGTTTTGGGAGTAAGGCTGATTGACTACTCCAGGGACCTAGACCTGAAGAGAAGTGCCCTCTGTGAGGGTCTTCCTAAGTGCCCCTATACCATATATACGCAAGTTTTGGAGAAAATCACAGAAAACTCCGAACGACTAGGCTGACGAGTGTGACCTGGGATCAAACCGGTACGTCATGCCTACCAGCTTTGAGCGCAGAACCGCTTGCTTGCTGGTGGGTCTTTGGTAATTTCAATGAAAGATGGTTACTTTTGTAATGAAACAGTTAAATGTTAAAAGCTATTTATATTCTAAAGAAATATTTTCCCATTAGTTTTAAACTATTGCTCGTACCCAAATAAATTATAGCTTGCCTAGTTACTGTTTCTCTAGTCTAATAACTGTGATTTCAAAAATCACTTTTAAAAGTAATTTTTTTTTTTTTTCATTGAAAATCTTTGTATCAAATTTGATTTATCTTTCAAGAAAAGCTTTAACATTATAAGTATTACAAAAATAATAAATATTCATAGATATTTTAATAAGAAATTTTAACTTCATGTCAGGATTTAAACTGCTATTAAACACTGACCTTTTTAACATTTTACTAAACAATTATTGTATTTTGTTAAAATAGGTCAGCAAGAATTTTGCTAAAAAGGTAAAACTGGATTATTACATAAAATATGTCTATAAAACCACTTCTAATTTTTATTCAATTATTTGCTGGCAAAAACTACAAAACGACTGAAAATATCTTGAATCGTTATTAATTAGTATACTTTGATTTAGTTTCTACATTTAATGGTTGAATTTAAATGCAAAAATATTTAAAAACTATATTTCAATAATTCAGACTTTACCTTATAGATGCATTCTTAGTACTAATATTGCGTTTGTTGAAATCTAAACATACAATAAACTGATTCATGTTTCTTAAATTCGAATTTTGGATACTTGGTTAAAATCATCAGTGAACAAAAGGAATAGAAAACAAAGTTAAGGATAAAAAATACTTAGTACTAATATTGTGTTAGTTTTTTGTATGTTTAGATTTCAACAAATTCGTGTTTCTTAAATCACAATTATGGATATTTGGTTAAAATCATCAGTGAGCAAAAGAAATAGAAAACAAAATTAAGGATAACCAAATTAAGGAAAAGAAATCAACAGTATCATTACTATCCAAAGGATTAAATTAAATTTCGAAAAAGCTAAATTAGTGCTTATGCATTTTAGCTAAAATGCTAAAGAAACTTTTTTGCCAGGTTAAACCCTGATGTAAGTAAAATAGTTAAATGTAATATAATTTACACATACATGTATATATATATAAACATAAGCATAATCATTTATAAATATTATATAGTCGAATCCTTTTAGAAGAAATTCCACAATTGATTTATACTTCATTTATGAAGGTCATGCAATGTTTACATTTTTTACTTTAAACTGTTTTTCATTCTATCAGGTATCAATCTAACTGAAACTGACTGTACATATTTTATAATAGTAATTTTTTTAGAAATAACGGAATTACATATAGATACTCAAATAATAATAATTGGGACAGAACTTATTGTTGTAAGATAATTGAGCTGTTAGCCATACATTAAAATGAAAAGCAGAAATGAAAATTATAAAATAACATACATACTTATAGCAGAGGACATAAATAAGAAAACATGTCAAATGGGAATAAACATATTTATATCATTCATATTATATATTCCAGAAAGCGTTCATGAGGATGACATGTTATTCACATTTGTCTTAATTCCAGGAAGCGTTTATAAAGTTGATCATTAAAAATAATAAAAAGGCATGGAAATTTAGCCGAAAAAATGTCACTGAGACATATGATGGGAAAACACTCATATGCACTCAATAACAGTTTTACAGCCATACAGAAACGTACAGATAATTGGGTACTTTTCATCAACGAGAGGTAAAGATATTATTTTTATCGATATTATATATTAATGAAATCTCAATATAAGAAGTCCAAAGAAATTTCAATGAGAGCATACGGTTGTAAGAAAATGGCCTTGTTGTTTTGCGGCCTGTTTGTAATACCGAACGCTGAACTACCAGCACAATTTAAATACAAATCCAATAGAAATTCAAAAAAATAATAAAATAAAACCTTGATTTTATTTTTAATATGATTTTTTAAAAATAATTTCGATAATAAAATCAATATCTCATGCAATCATGTGCTAATCGCCTGATAAACATCAACAACAACACGTGCTTCTTATTTATCGAGTATTTCAAAAGTAAAAGTTAAATAAAACACGGAATCATGGTCAGAATTATCTCTTACGGATAAACTTTAAATTTAACTTTCATCCAAGTGCCGAAATTAAAAATTATGTCTTTTATCAATCCCTTTTTAGCATGCAGAAATGCATTTATTCATACTACGAGAGGCAATGTTTTTGGCCAGATAAGGGGGAGTGGCACTTGCCTTCACTCATCCGCGTCAGGGCTACGCCATATATTGAACCTCCTTGATTCCGATTACTTGCAGAGATTTATTTTTTGTTTATTTGGTCAATTCTGAGTACTTACGATGCGATAAGTCGGTGATTTGTGACGTCACTGAAATCTGTTATCGCATCGTATGCTATTATCGCATGCGATCAAAAGACCTATTCTTTTCGCTCCTTTTCGCTACCATTGCCCATCTGCGCAGCACAAGTTCGACGTAAGACCCAACCATCCAACCATCCTTTTCGCTACCACCATTTTCGCAAGTTCGACAAGCCAGAGTGCGATATTGTTGTTACTGCTCCTCCCAACTGTCAATTATTTTCAGCGATTACGATAGCAGGTATTCCGATATAACCAATGGAAAAATTTCATCAAAATGATGTTGTTTAGTAAACAGTAGCAGTTTGACAGTAATGGCTGACAACGGGCCCTCCGTGGCCGAGTGGATCTGTCACCACACTGCTAATCGTCTTCAAGCGTAGGAGAGCGGGTTCGATTCCCGCGCTGGCCCTGGGTGTTTTCTCCAATTCTTCGTATTGTAATTCTGTCATGTGCTATCTATCGTTATCTGACGAAGATTTACAAGCGGACTATAAGTCAAGCACGCAAATCTGATGTATATGTTATCAATAAAACAAACAAACAAACAAACAAACAAATGGCTGACAACAAAGCAATGAATGTTGAAATGACATCAATGCAAAGATATCAGGCACCAATCATATTTTAGAGAATCCTCGTCATTTTTCTTATATTTCGAATTATACTGAAAGTATTTGTATTACCATATTTTGTATCCTGCGATGTTTTTTTTTTATACGAATTGTTCCATTGATTATTTATAAGGACTGCGTGTAAGTTTTTTTTCAACGGACTATTTTTGATGCAGAAGAGCTATTGTCAGTAAGATAAATTTTATTTATTTTTGGTTTTAATCAATTATCATTTGTAAAATTATGATTGTATGTCTAATATATTCCTCATTTTAATAGTTAAATAATAGCTTATACACTTATATTCCACTTACCAGTATAAACGTTTTTAATATAATTTATTTTAATATAATCTACAAAACGTTTTGAATATGCTTATTATATTGTGCAATCTCACCTTTTTTACTTCCTTAAAAAATAGTGTAATGAAACTGATATATGTTTTACTATATCCTGATAATATACTATGGCATCATGCATATATGTTGCTATAATATAAACACTGCAGGAAATTGTATTGCTTTTCTTTCCCAGAATTGTACATAATAATTCGAATGCATTAACGGTTCAAGACATAAACATACGAACTTGGAATAAAATACTTAAAATCATATTATAATTTTTACTTATGTTTATTTACTGATTCAAATTTCTTTTAAACATCTTGTAACTAGTGCAGAAAGTCAAGTGGCTTTACTCATAAGCATAACTTAGTATCCACATACATGGGGGTGTGGTCAAGGGAGAGAAATCAGAAAAACAACCAAAGTGTTTAAGGAAAATTATTTACTAATATTTTCGAATGATGAATTATTTACAACATTTTCTTAAAAAAATAATTGTGTAGGGTTCTTGCCTTTAGTATTTTCTAATATTTGCCTTTCATATTTTATACTTCAGAGCAAAATGTTCATTTATAACTAAAGTAACATTTCATTCAAACCCCAATTATATAGACATTTAGTATAAGTGCTGAAAACAGTTTTGGGAGGAGGAAGAAATTTATAGTGGGATCCTTTTTATAAAGTGAAATTTTGTGAAAGTGCCCTACTTAAAAATTTCAGCTTTATAAAGGCACAACTAAATGGCCTTAATAAAATAACCCCTGACGTAACATAAATAAATTCTGTGTTTAATGTATAAATTCAACTTTTCAAGTATATGTTATCATAAACCAACAATTTCATGCATACTTATAATTTTATGATGAATACATATGTAGTGCAGGGTGATTCATGATTACCTCCAGAATTGAAAAAGTTATTCTATGTTATGAATATGAATAGTAATTGAATATCTGTAAAAAATGCATAAATGTTAAAATAATTTTCTAATAATATTTCCAAATACCAGAGCAGGCTTTAACAAATTTAAAAGTATTTGGCTGCCACTTAAACTTTCTAGTAACAAAAATTAAAAAGTTTTTTCTGATCATAAGTTTAAGAAAAGCAATTTAGGATTTTGACAATTTTAGATGTATTGAAACAGAAATAGGTAATTTTCCATGATGAATTAACCATTTTGAGTCTAAAATTTATCGAAGCCATTAATACATGCGCCCTCTGTCGCTGGTGATGATTTTTTATTTTCTTTTTTTCTTTTTTTTTTTTTGCCTATGATAGTCAATTTTTTTTTTAATATTATTTATAATAAAATACCTTACACTCACTATATATACACACACACAAAAAAAAAATGTGTACTTATGCACATTAGGTTCTATGCTATAGCTTTTTCATAAAAGCTGTGCCACCTTTCAGGCGATAGGAATATACTGACAAATTTAAGCATGACTTGCAAAAAATATAGTGTAATTAATAACATTAGATTTTGAGATAAAGCTTTTTCAGAAACAAGGAAAATTATAGTATAACAGCAATACCTCTTGGCAAATATACACACAAATTTTAACAAAAGTAAGGGGGGGAGGGAATGATGTAGTTGTGTACATTAAAATTTAACAAAGCTTTTCAGAAACAAAGAAAATTATAACATAGCAGCAGCACCTATTGGCCAATATTCACATAAATTTAAACAACAGTAATGAAATAATGGTGTGGTTCTGCACATTAGATTTTGAGATAAAGCTTTTTCAGAAAAAAGGAAAATTACAGCATGGCAACGCCACTTTTCAGACAACATCCACATGATTTTAAACACTGAGTAGCAAAAATAAAGCGAGAGATACATTTTATTAATACTGTAATGTTCAACAGAAGTTGAGATACAGGCTCTACTTAAATATTGGAGGATAGTATACGCAGAATAGTATCACTATGGTATTATTAGGTTTTGGGATGTGAGAAAACAATTGTGGATACATTAGAAAGTGTAAATTAAACAAATGTTCACTCACTAAACATACAAATTAAAAATGGTATAGTTAAGTACATTAGATTTCGAGATACAGCTTTATTTATAAATAAGGAAAATTACAACATAACAGCTCCAATTTTCAGACAGCATTCACACAAATTTAAACATTGAGTAACAAAAACAGAGCAAGTGATACATTTTTCTTAATACTGTAATGTTTAACAGAAGATGAGATACAGCCTCCTCATAAATGGTCAAATATGCAGAATAATAGCACCATAGTATTATTTGGTTTTTGAGTGTCAAAAATCAATTGCAGATATTCTCGTACATGTAAAGTTATTTGGAGGACGAGCAAGGAGGGGCAAAATTTTAAAAATAGAGGTAAAGCTTTGAAAATCGGTATTACTAAAAAATATACATTCTTTAAAAGAATTAAAAAAAAATCTCTTTCTCTAATACCATAAAACACACACGAATGACCATTGCAAAAATTAAATTCCGATATGCAAAAAAATTGTCAATACGTGTCAATGCATCAAGAATCTTCACTTTTCATTTTAAAATGAAATTACACAAGCGTGTCAGCACATTGATTCGGCAATGGGAGCCCTATATTGAAGCTGGCAAACTAGCTCACTCACACAAATGTGAAATATACAAAGGAATCAAGTACAGCACACCTCTAACTCAATTGCAGCCAAAAATGCAAATTTAAAAGTAAACAAGAATTTAAAAGCAATATAAGGTTTATCAGAATTATTATAAGCTTTATTAAATGATTATATATATAAAATTATGTGAACAAATTACTCAGTGGTGGTGATAAGTGTCATATTCATTTTATAAAAGCAATATTTTTCAAATAAATTATTTATCATCTTTTGAAAATAACAAATTAAATCCATGAAAGGAAATAAATTCTACTTGTAATGGAATTGTATTAAAACTTACATGCTTATATTCTTGTGGACTTTTTTTTTTTTTTAAGTAGGTAACCATAAATTATTTATTTACAACAAAAGTACTTCAATGTAATATGATGAATATTCATATATACAGTCGAACCTCATTAATGTGAATCTCAAGGAGATAAAAAAATTGTTTATATTATCTGTAGTTCATGTTATCAGTAACTAATCTTCATTTTGATGGGGAATGTGGAAACAATTCATATTAAAAATAATTCACGTTAACAGTGTTCTCGTTAAAGAGGTTCAACTATATATCACTAGGTATCGCTACCTGACTAAGCATGAATCTCGAAATGCGTAAAATTTCACATTACCGGATTTATTAGTATGCGTATATGTATACTATGTGCACACGCAAAATCAAAACAATATTTCTACTGGTGTGCATGAATCTAAAAAATGCTAAAAATCATATGTTGCAGCGATCAGTAATATATATCCATGTATGTAGGCCACATGTATATTGTATAGCCAGAGAAATCATCACTGAATGCATGAAATTACATCAATCACTGTCACACACATATGAATGCTTTATGCCAAATAACTGATCATATGCAAAAGGAAATAACTTAGTAATATATCCTCCCACCTCATAGTTTTGAATCCTTATCAAAAGCACCAATTATCAACTTTTTATAAATACTAAATAAATACAGAGAAAAGCAATTTAACAACACAAGGAATATGCAGATGAATCAAGCACAGCACACCTCTAACTTAGTTGCAGCCAAAAATGCAAATTTAAAAGTAAACAAAAATTTAAAAGCAATATGAGCTTTATCATAATTATAAGCCTTATTCAATGATTATATATATATAAATTATGTAAACATAGTATTCAGTGGTGGGGATAAGTGTCCTATTCATTATATAAATGTAATACTTTTCAAATAAAATAAATTATTTATAATCTTTTGACAATAAAAAATGAAATACATGAAATAAAATAAATTTTAATTGTAATGAAATGGTATTAAAATGTATGCGATTAAAGAATAATTTACTTGTATTAAAATTTACATGCTTAGATTCCTGTGAACTATTTTTTAAAAATAAGTATCCATAAGTTACTTATTTACAACAAAATTACTTTAATATAATATATGAATATTCATATGTATATACAGTCAAACCTCGTTAACGTGAATCTCAAGGTGATAAAAAATTTGTTCATATTGTCAGTAGTTCATGCTATCAGTAACTAATCTTCATTTTGATGGGAAATGTGCCATTGTGGAAACAGTTCGTATTAAAAGTAATTCATGTTAACAGTGTTCTCGTTAACGAGGTTCAACTGAATATCACTAGGTATCCCTACCTCATTAAGCATGAATCTCAAAATGCACAAAATTTCACATTGCAGCAATTATTAATATGAATATATGTATGCTATGTGCACACGAAAAACCAGAATAATATTTCTACTGGTGTGCATGAATCTAAAAAATGCTAAAAATCCTACGTTGCAGCAATCACTAATACATATGTATGTACGCCACTTTCGTTGACATGAAGCAAATGGTTCGTGTACAGGGACACCCAAGAGTATTCAAATACATTACGTCTATGGGGAAAATTGCAGGTAAGTAGAGTTTAACATCTATAGACTGCACTAAACCGAATGAAATGAATATATATATATATGGGTGATTGCCAATCTAAAGGGTAGAAAACGATGACTAATTTGAAAATATAAAAACTTTACCAGAAAAATTTATAAAAATTCTTTAATTCCTTCTTGACAACTATGAATCTAATTTACTTGATGAGCTATCTCGTTAGCTATTTTTTGGTTGGTAATTAATTAATTTCAAAATTAATGTTTCAACGGAGCGGACATCACTGACCACGGAGTGGACGCTTTTAAATATTCAAACCTGAAAGTTATGTTGCAGCTGTATCTTTTCATCCACATTGTTTTACTTGTGTTTTAGAAAATAATCAACAAATATTTTTACTTTAATTCGTTTGAAAAATGAAAATAACAGGAAAATAATTGTTAGTTCCGCATATTCTTTCATTTTTCTTTTTTGTCCAAGTGATTGATCTGATATGTTGAAGATACTTGTATTTCCTTGCTATTTTTCCTGTTAAAACTTGGAAGATTACTTTAAGTTTCTTCTTTGATTTTACACCTTAAAAACTTTCTTTAATTGGCTCTTTTATAACCTCGCCAAAAATAATACATTTTTCAATTTCTTTTGAATTTGCGTCTGTGATAATTTTTTTTCACTTTTCTCTTGGGTATTTCATAATCAGTAGTATTGTTTTTGTATTTTTCAAGCTTCCTAACCAATTTTTTGTTTTCTTCACGAAGCCTTTCACTGTTCTTTTTTTACCCCTTTTTTTTCCACTTTCTAATCTGCTAGATGATGATACAGATGGTCTTGCTGTCAGAGATGGATTAATGTGTGGTAGTGTGATGTTTATGGCTGCTGAACGAGGTGTCTCAGGAGGTGTATCATCTCTGAGATGTTCTTCAAAGATTATACTGTTTCTTCAATCTCTCCCTTTGATTTCTGTTTTGGTTCTTCCATTTTTCCCTAACATTTCTTTCATTCGTTCAGACATTTCAACTACAGTATTCTTCCTTCTGTAATATATTTATCTTTCTTTAGCTTTTCCTTCTTCATGTCTTGCGGGATCATTTCTTATGCTTGTTATACACAAAGATGTTTCACGTGACTTTCATTTCATCCAATTTTTGGAAGCTGTAAACCAAAAGAAGGTTACAATAGTTGAAATAAAAATTGTTCAAAAAACTGGTTTACCCGGTGTACAGTACATGTCAAGGCACACCTATTTATCGCTGTTTTAACGGGGACGACATGGGAGAGCGAAGAGAACAACGGAGAATGAATTCCCACCGGCGCTGTCTTTTCTCGGCATGTAAGGAGCTTTCTTTTCACTGGTTTATCACAGTCTGACTAGCCAGAAAAAAATTTTCGTATTCCCAATTTCTATTACACTGGGCATTGACGTGATTTGAGCCAAATTAACAATTGTCGCAAAAAAACTTGTTGTGTGTAATAGGAGCATTAGTCTTTCTCTTGCTCTCTGCATATTTTTTTTTTTTTTTTTTTTTTTTTTTTTTTTTTTTTTTGTTGTTCTTTACGTTTTTTTGTAGTTTGGCTGGAGAGTTTCTTTTTCTTGTTATTTTTCTTGTCTTTTTGATTTTCAACTGCACCTAATTTTCTTTTTGACTGAGTTTGAGCTAAGGTTTGTGCACATTTGTTTGTCCTGCATTGGGTTACATGTGAATTTACATATTTCTTGAACGGCATAATAAATTTCTGCAAAGAAAACAATAATATATTTTAAGCATTATTTTTATAAAAAAGTTATTCAATTAATAAAAATACAAAACAATTTTAGTTTTGCTGTAAAACAAAAATATTTTTAATTTTTTTTTTCTTCTGAAATTAAATTTAATTACACTGTTAAAAAAATGCAGAAAAAATACAGAAATTCTCTGTAATTTCAGAAAAAAAGGCGTAAATTACGGAAAAATTACGTAGACAAAACGTATTTTACGACTTTTTTTCTGAAATTACAGAGAATTTCTGTATTTTTTCTGCATTTTTTTAACAGTGTATATTTTTGCAAATATTTTTCTAAAGTGTTATGTCACCTTTTCTACATTTTACCTTAAAAAAAAAAAAAAAAAAAAGACATATAGTATACATCATCCTTTTGCATTACTCTGTAAACAACACTCATAAAACTGTTCTTAAATTTATATTAATACGAATTCTGTTTTTACATTTAAACCATGAAGAGAAATGCTTAACACTTCAGTAAAAAATAACAAATACTGTTTAAAAGAAGTTGAAATGACATTTTTAGAAAATCACGAATAAAAATATATAAGTTAGGGGGGGGGGGATATATTTCCATTGCACCTTAAGCAAACAGTAGGCTAACAAAAAAAAAGGGGGTAAAATTTATTTATCAAATACATTTAAATTTTTTTTCAAGTGTATCTATTTTTAAGATTAATTTTGAAAGTATCCACTCCGTGGAAAGAAGTGTCCACTCCGTGATCAAATGATGTCCACGGAGTAGACAGAATGTCTGATTTTGAATTTTAAGGAACAAAGCAACAATGTCAGGAACAATTTAACTTTAGTGTCGAATTAAGTCTTATAATCATTAATTGTAATAATAATTAGATAATAAATAATACTTATAATTACCTGTATACTTCTGACCACGGAGTGGACTGATGAGATAGCCAAACACAGGTATCACAGATGAAATCTATTTTAACAGAACGAAATAAAGCATTGAGTTCAGCACATGTAGGTGAAAACAAAGATGGCTTCCCCCTCTTTCTTTTCAGTTACACACTGGTGACAGGCAGTGCCATCTACTGAACTTTATGGGAAATTAAATAGTTGTCCACGGAGCGGATGCATTTCATTAGGGACATTTGTTATAAATTAATTAAGAAAACAAGATTAATTTTATAACTCTAAAACTTAATAAATATATTTTTAAGGATAATTATGTCCTGCTTAAATTAAAATGTAATTAAAAAACATTAATACTGAGCTTGTAAATAATGCTGTATTCTGCAGACTTCCCTTAGGGACAGTCCACGGAGTGGATATTCCAGGTTTTATCGGTAGAGTTTAGGAAAAAACAAATAACATTAAAAACTTTTATAATAATATTCAACTAGAGAAAATCATAAGAAATAGCCTAGCTGTAAATTTTTTTCTGATTGAAAATATTTTATATTTTAGAGGACTAAGGGACATGGTTTCTACCCCTTGTGTTGGCAATGACCCATATATATTATATGCGTAAAAACATGTCTCTTGTAGAATATGACAGGGAAATCATTCGCTGTTCATTTACAGGGCTACACAAAAGAACTAGATTATAGTGCGACAAGAGCTGAAAAATGATGTGTATTTCAAATTATGCCGTGTATTTTTACTATAGAATTTCATTCAGGTGCACCATGTGGCGTGTACAAAATCTTCAAAAGATATACAGAGCAACAAATATTTAAGTAATAACATTCTTTTTTATTATTAGTGGAAGTGCTTTACTATAATATTTTACCATGTATAGGAAAGCTGCTCAGGAAATGAAACGAATTCCTCACACCCATATCTATGTTTTTAATCTAAATATTCATAATTTTTTTTTCTTTTTTTGTATATTTTTACATTTTGAGGCTTCTTGATAACCGAAGTCAAGTTTTTTTACAGTTTGATCTTTGTCTGTGTCTCTTAGAGTAACATAAAAACGAACAGGGGCGCGCCGACCTAGTGTACGAAGTGTGTGGCGCACACAGGCGCCAGGTACAAAAAGGCGCCAGCCGAGGATAGATTATTTGAAAAAATTAATAAATAAAAACATAAAATATGATTTATTTATTTATTTATTTATTTATGACTGAAAACATATATTATAATTTCTTATATATATACATATACATATATTACTATATTAAATGAATTTCATAATACCGGTCTGAAGCTATGTGACTGGGTTGGTCAAATGAGGCGCCATGAAACATGTACTGGCAAAACTTGGGTTTCGTAAATAGTTCGGGAGGTTTGTTGCGAAAAGCCGTGTTGAAAGTGGATTAAATTAGTAAAAATGCGCCTACCCTCAGCAAAATTTCCTTTGTCTTTTTTAACATATAATTCTTTTGAAAGTTGAAAGTGCGCCCTAATCTCTTCCCTCCCCCCCCCCCTCCACTGCCGGAAAAAGACCATTTAAGCGAGTAAAAAAACAACGTAATTCGACTGCAAAAATGAAATTTTAATAGACCTAGGGACTTTATTTAGAATAGTTTTTTTTCCTTTGCATTATCGACGTAACATTAGGTTCTACTTAAAAAACTTTTTTCTTTATAAAAAGAGTATTTTATTACAGTTTTTATTTTCTTCTACATTCAGTAGAAAAAAGCACTGGATTCCTAAAAATTTTCGACTTTCTGTTTTCGATTGACTTAACCTTTTCCTTACGGGAGGTAAAATCGTAATCCCGCGAAAAAAGGTGCTGAAGAATCCGGGGTCGGTCTTACCGTCGTCCCAGGCATTTCCACCCCTCAAGTATGGGATGCAGTAATTGATTTTCTCCGTGGGTGGCTTATTAATTGCTGGCGAAGGGAACTGTGTAGGGATTATAATATTTAATGTGAGAAAAATAGGGGGGAAATTATCTCTTGGGAGGACATTTAATATCATCCTTCGTCTTTAACCCTTTATCTACTACATTATGATGTACTGCAATTTTTTTCGTGCAATATTTTTTTTTCGAGTCACTACATCAAAAATTAAGGGATATACATAAATAAAATACTCAGCTTTGGGAAATTTAATCCGTTAGAGCTAATTAATTAAATTGGTACTTTAAAGTACCGTCAGTACACAGAGGACTAAAATAGTCTCATAATACAAAAAGACTGTATGACTTTTTTTTAACGCAGTTTTAACTCTTAAAAATGTTAATAACGAGCGAACACTAATATGTTACAGAACAAAAAAAATATTTTTGAAAATTATAATTTTTTTTAAAATTTACTTACTTTTTTTACACATAAAAACGAGGTTTTACACAAACTTAAATTTGATTATATTCAAAGAAACAATTTTTCTTTTCATTAATACGCAAAAATACATTACACGTTGCGAGTTTTGAGTGAGGTTTCGATTAAATGTTTTTTAAAGCACAAAATTCACAAGAACCCCGATTCGAGACAAAAGTTGGCCAATAGCATCCACGATTTTCTAAGCGGATATCTTTACAAACAGACATGTTCCCTTTCCTCCTCTTGTATGCACAGAAAACTTGCTCATTGCCATTAGATTTGGGTCTTCCTTTTCGTGTAGGTTCTGATTTTGATTTTGTAAGCAGTCTTTTGGTTGTGCAACGCCTATATTACAAAGAAGATATTTTTACTTGTTACTCTTTATATGCTATATATGCAGCTAAATGTTCAAATGTGGTATCCACAAACTCAGTTTTTTATGGTTAAAATGGGAACTTCGGTCTGGACATCTTTTTTTTTTTTTTTTTTTTTTTCCATTGCCTATTCATTCTTGATTTACTGCATCCTGGGGTAGGAAGTTCTGTATTTTCTGAACATGAACTACTGCACCGTGGGTCTTGTTCAGTCTCTTGATCGTCTTCTTCAGAATCTGACGAAAATTCTAGCAGATTATTTGCTGGGACTTTTTCATCTGAAGAATCATCTGTTAGTGCACAACTGCTTTCAGATGGTAGGCTCTGTAATAAATACAAAGCCTCTTGAAGTCTGAGCTTCATTTTTCCAGAACTTATAAGAAGAGGAAAAAAAATAATAGCATCTTGAAAATCTTCTATTACTGTTAAATCTCAGTTACACACAAAGAAATTAAAATGCTGTTAATTTTTAAATAAAGAATAGATATTTCAATTAATTGTGTGGCAAAAAAAAAAAAAAAAAAAAAAAGCAAGCTCAGATTCAAATTTCAAAACTTTTCGAAAGAGTTTTTTAAAAATAAAGTAAAAAAGCGAAATAAATAAGTTAAACTAAAATGAAATTCCAAAAATGCATAACTCTATTACAGTTTAGTAATGACCCTACAAAGCAATGAAATACAATATCAAACTACACGGACGTAAAGTAAACACGAAGTTGTGCTTTCTCTAACATCCAGTGTACTGGCGGTACTTATAAGTACCACAAAGTTAATCAAATGTAAAATCAATTATATACACTGTTCACTTAAATTAAATAGTGAAATCGTTTTCTAAGGTCTTAACTAACATACAAAAAAAATAAGGAACTGAACTTTTGACTTTAACTACTTTTGCGGAACAAAAATGACAATCTTGGCAATCCGATCAGAATGGCAGCTGAAAACGCAACATCAGTTTTAAAACTATTCGCCTTCCTAGCTAAAATTCTCATCATAGAACCCGTGCTGCCATGTATCCTGGAAGAACGGAATTAAAAGAGTGTTCTTGCTAAATACCATTAGAATATTCGTAAAAATGGTTATTCTATGTAATTTTGAAGTGGGTGGTACTTATAAATACCGTCAGTACATAAAGGGTTATCTCGTTAGCAACACATTTTGTTTAGATGTTAGAAAAATATTTTAATTTAATTTTTTCTTTTCTTATATTATTCTATACCATAGAATGATTGGGAAAAGGGCCAAGATCACATTTAGTATGTTGTAATAATGAAATGTTTGTTTCATATTTCATATTTCGTTTTTTTTTTCATGTAATATTAAATAACATTAATAAAATTACTATTAGATTTTTGTTTCGGTACTCTAAAAACTTACTATACGAAAAGAGTGAATCGCACACCATTATTAGCCTAGAAAAACTATTGTTTTCAATCAAAATAATAAATGTTTTAATCATTTCAATGAACCATTTGCTATAAAAGTGGAGAAAAATATAAAATTGTTATAGTTGCAACCCATGGAAAATAGGAGATACGGAATAAATTGAAATAAGTACACATATTTTTATAACATTCCCCTCTCAATATTAAAAATATGGGTACTTAAATAAGTCCATATAATAAAAATAATAATAAACAAGAAATTAATTCATGATCATAAATTATGAAACATATTCCGAGGCTAATATTAAAAGTTAATAAACATAGGTAAAATTTTAACTACAGAATAAAAAAAGTCACAAAGTTTCGCAAAGCCGAATAGGGGTTGAAGGTAATTAGTGGGAGAAGCGCAACTAGGTTGTCTTAAAAAAAAAAAAAAAAAAAAAAAAAAAAAGACTTGAAATTCCTCCTCCTTTCTGATAAGAAAATATAATGTAACTGGAATATCGCTATCAGAAGCAATAATAGCAGTAAGATAATAAATTGTTTCTGAGACAGTGGTATAAGAAATCATACAATATTACTATCATTGCCACGAATTAAAAGAGATTTAAGACAGAAAAACCAAAAAATCCGTATTCGTCTTCATATCGTATAGAGGGTGGATGAAAAGACTAATCAGATAGGTGAATTTTCCCCCAATTTATTTCATGTTTTTGCATTTATAAATTTTTTACTATATTTCATACAATACTCATAAAAGTAAGGATTAGGATGATCAGCTACCATACGCTGACTCAAATGCCCCACCCACTAAGCTACCTTTTCTGTGCATTGGTGATTTTTCTTAACTTTGATAAGTAATTAATTATACTGGTGTCAGTATCGTATTTTTACTTTCATATAATGCATACTATTTCCCCTGCAATAATCTGAATAATCCAAATTTTGTTAGGTATTATCTGCAATAATGTGGAAAGCTATCTGCAATAATATGAAAATACTGAATTTCAAATAACTTACTAAATTTTAAAAGTAAAAATATAATAATAGTTAATCGTCATTTCACTTTCATAAATGGCAATTTTAAAGCAATCCGAGTTATTTACGAGAAAAAGAATCGTCATAATGCACATTTATGTGAAATTGCGCCCTATTCTACCATTTGGAAAAAAATATTTTCAGAATAATTTAATTAAATTTTCACAGTAGAATGTTGATATACAACAGATTCTGACCACTATCATAAATAATATTTAAAAACTAATTCGAGTTATTTACGAAGGAAACACCTCTCATAATGCACGTTTATGTGGAATTTGCCGTATTCTACCATTTGAAGAAAATCTTAAATTTAGAATAACTTAATAAAGTTTTCATTAGTAAAACATTAGTATTCAATAGGTGCAGACCACTATCATAAGTGACATTTAACAATTATACTAACCCATTGAATCAATAAAATTCTCATAATACATGTTTATGTGAAATTTTGACTTATTCCGCCATGTTAAAGTAGTAATAATAATAATAATGGTGATAATAATAATAATGGACAACGTTTTCAAATTAGAATGTTAAGCTTATGATAATATCTACGTAGTATAACAAATTAAGGAATTAACTAAACAATTAAATACGAGTTAACGAACAAACTAACATGTTAATACTTACAAAACTTTGAATAAACACCATAAAATGCAATAAACTCGCAAAATGCAGCACTCGTCCTCACTTTGTTCGCCTGATGAAGGGTCGTGTGCTTTTTCAACCCGAAACGATTGTTGCGAGTTTATTGCATTTTATGGTGTTTATTCAAAGTTTTGTAAGTATTATTTTACAACGCCAGTTCTGTGGTGCTTTCTTATTAAACTAACATGTTGACTAACGTACAAATGAACATCTTATCTATTTTGCGATTTTCGTATTCCTCAAACCTCAAAACGTGTATAAAAGTTAAAAACTGAGATCGAAACTTTTCTTGAATGCCTAAATTATCCATATCTAGTAAGATGGGAACTAAAAATTACCAACTATGAAAATTAAAATAATGTAAATAATTATTTCAAATGCATTTAGCGATGTTAAAACGAAAACAATAATAGTAATAAAAACACATTTTCGTGTATTATCAAAGATACACTGTTTTTGTTAAATTTTGTTAAATTTTCTATATAACAAACAAAAAGTATTAAAAAATTCCATTCTTATGTATTTTATTACTTGGACAAAATCGTAAAAAATAATAATTTTTAGCATATCTACAAAGGACAATTAGAACAGAAAAAACCATTGCGTCTAAAAATATTATTGTGGACATAAATAAATTTAATTAATTATTATTGTATTTTTTGAAGTAATGGAAAATATCAGCAAAATTTAAATAAAAATCTCGAATGAAATGATGTTAATTTTCAACATTTAATCATATATCTACCTAATTCATGTTTAATAATTTAAGAAATACATAAAATATTTCATAAGAAGTTTTCTTTAATTCAGTTCATTTTAATTTAAATATGCGTGTTTTTAAGTCTATACTTATTTTGAATAAAATCTGAATCCTTCTTATTAAAAGAAAATAATAATAATTTTTAATAGTTTTTAAATTCTTTAATTTTCCATAATTTTTTAAATTCAGAAGCATTAACAAATATTTCTACTTTATCTGGATCGGGTAAAAAGGACTAAATTTATTTATAATTATGAGATTATTCCTGACACTTCGCTATTTAAAAAGTGAGCCTTTAATATCTTTGCTAATGACAAAAATTTCCAATTATTTTCGAAAAAGATAATTTGATTCCTAAAGAACGTTATCACTTATTTTAATGCCATGAAAAGGCGGTCAACGAGACGTTTGTTCAGAACCACTCAAAAGAAATATTTCTATTGCTACCCCTTTAAAAATATAACAATAAATGTGCTTCTGTGATATTGTTTAACGCATAAACAAAAAATATTTTTGTTGGTTTTCGATTTTAGATGTTTCATTACATAGACAAACACTATTTGAAGGCTACACATGATATACTCTCATAAAAAATAAACAAAAAGTTAAAAAAAATAATTTTTCCTTTTTTTTTTTTTTTTCCTTATTTTCTTGCCTTATTTAAAAAGAAAGAATAGTACCTAATAATAAGGTATCATTATGGAGTTATATACATTGAAGATTACAATATGCAACAGGTACGAAAGTGTTTTTAATATATGCAACCAGCATGATTTTCAGTCTGATTGTTTTAGATTTCAGGTGGATATATAAGCTTAAGAAGTGTATATTTATAAAACATGAACGTTGTCACATTAACACATTCTTTAAAAGTAAATCATATTACACAATTAAATAATTTACATATTTGTTTTATTGTGAAAAAATCCTGCCAACATTATTACATTAATATTCGGTAATCCTGAAATCCTCGCCTTTTTTTCACACCAGTCCTTTTTTACAGTATTTTTTTTTTTGTCTTATTTACTCGTGATTACATTTTGAGAAAATTTCTCTAAAAATAGAGTGCTGTGGAGAAAGAGGCGGTTCTAACAATACTACGTAATATTAATTGGATTGATGGCAGGTATGATTATTACAGCATTGTAATACATCGAATACAGTTGCGAGTAATTTGATTCATTCTAGCATTTTTAGACCCCGTTTCTATTTCATAGCACTTAATTTTTAGGAGTAATTTTTTTTCTTATTTTATCATAGTTAAATATAAGAAAAAATCATCTTATAAAAAAAGTAGAGCAAAGTAATGGCAGGACTAAAAAGCTCCGGAATAAATTAAAATGTTGACGACTATATATCTAAGATTCAACCACATAAAGAAATGGATTATGCGTGATATTTCTTTAAAAACTTTTGTTTAAAGCGGCCTTTTCTAAAATAAAATTCTTTCATTATTTTATGTATTTATTTACTTTACTAATGTTGCATAGCTGCCAACTTTTCTATATTTTAATCAGATTTATCACCACTATTTTTTTTAAAGGGATGTCACACATATTTTCGACGATTAAATACACTGAAAACAATTATAAAAAATTTCCAGTATTGAGACTTTCTTGAAAAACGGGAGACTTGGGAACTATCTTGTTGTCATTAAAATATAAAATTAGTAACATATCTATAATTTGCATATTCTAATTTTATTTTATTATTAATTTATTTTTTATTAATTTATTTATTCATTGTTTCTTTCACTTATTTATTTTATTTATTTATTATTATTTTTTTTTCATTATTATTATAATTATTATTTCTTCATGCAAAAAAATACAATTAAAAATCTGAGTACAGCAACTTCAAATTAAAAGTGAAATATTTTTAACTAAATTATTAAAAGAAGAAGAAGAGGAAGTAGCAGACGAAGATAAAGAAGATGAAGAAAAAGAAAAAAAAAGGAAAGAAATGATCGACAACATATTTAAAAGATTAAAAGGAACACTTTTCTAATTTTAAGTAGTTTAAAAAAATTAATCAAAAAGCAAATACAATAAATTTAATATAAACATGTTTATCAAGTATTAGACACACAGAAAAAGGAAAATACTGAATGTACGGAATGATCTGCTCACTCTTCGGATTATAATGAATTTTGCCGGCCCAAAAGCACTAAAGCGCTCTAAATAGTATTGTCAAATTTAATGACTCTTTTATTTTATTACCACCAATAATATTGAAAAGTGATACATGATATAGGTAATGGACGAATAATCTTCGAAGTGATTAGGCATTCGTGGTGGATTAAGGGGTGGATTTAAGGGTGGATTTTGAATAAAAGAAAGCCCCTAAATTTGGTACACTGAGCCGAGAGGTAAAATTAAATAGGACAAGCCAAGGATTAAAGTCGTAATTGCAAATATAGCACTTTTTGGTTACCGGTAAAATTTAATCGAAATATTAATTGAATTTAATTTGCGATCAGTAGCGGTACTTCACTGATTAGGTAAAATTAAAATTTTCCAGTTGCCAAATAATGCTAAGTTGGCAACTATTGTCAATGTACAGGCAAACAAGTTATGGTGCGTGGCATACAAACTGGAATAGTTATTAAACTAAATATATGTTTAGACCATAGCCTTCTAAAATAGATGCCTGTCGAGTGACTTGGAAACTTGGCAACAGTTCAAGCGGTAGACAGCGTTACCCGTTACAGATTGCGCGATTTTTTTATTCAAACATCACCAATAATTTTTAGAAGTGATATACGATATATATAGTCGCCGTTTCTTCGATTCTATTCGCCTTTATGTATATCAAGTCCTAAACAAACCGTTTTTCGAAATTCCAAGTTGGGGGTGCCAACTTCATGGTTCTCAAGTTACATTTTTCGGGATTTGCAGCGTTATAAATGGTGGGTAAAAAAAATGAAAGGTTGAGCAAACGTGGGCTGAAAGGTTGGGCAAACCTGGGCAAACTTTATTCACAAACCGTTTTTTGTAATTCTAACTTGGGGGTGCCAACTTCATGCTTCTCAAATTACAGTTTTCGGAATTTACAGCGTTATAAATAGTGGGCAAAAAAATGAAAGGTTGGGCAAACCTGGGCAAAACATGGGCAAACGTTACACGCAAACCGTTTTTCGAAATTCCAACTTGGGGGTGCCAACTTCACGATTCTCAAATTACATTTTTAGGGATTTACAGCGTTATAAATGGTGGACAAAAAAAAAAATGAAAGGTTGGGCAAACCTTGGGCAAACCTATGGCACGATTTGTTTTCAGTTTTGCCGACAAGGGTGTGCTGGTACGGAAATGAGGTCAAATGTTATTTTATTTTTTTAGCGTTTTGTTGGGTAGGCAAAAAAATTAATGGTTGGGCAAACCTGGGCAAAACTTGGGCAAACCTATGGCATAATCTGTTTGAGGTATTTCCGACATGGGGTGCTACTACGGAAATGAGGTCAAATGTTTTTTTTTTTTTTTTTTTTTTTTTTTTAGCGTTTTGGTGGGTGGGCAAAAAAAGTTATTGGCTGGGCAAACCTTACACATAAAACACTTTTTTAAATTCCAACTTGGGGATGCTAACTTCACGCTTTTCAGAAAACTTTTTTTGTGGTTTTTAGCGTTTTAAATGGTGGGGGAAAAAAATGAAAGGTTAGGCAAACCTGGGCAAAACGTGGGCAAACGTATGGTATTATTTGGTTTTAGTTTTTCCGGCATGGGGGTGCTGATGCGGAAATGAGGTCAAAATTTATTTCTTTTGATTTTTGAAATTTTGGTGGGTGGGCAAAAAGAAATATTGGTTGGGCAAACCTGGGCAAAACTTGAGCAAACGTTACATATAAACTGATTTTTCAAATTGTGATGTGGGGGTGCCAACTTCACAGAGGTTCAAAACAGACCTCCTTGTAATTTTTTTTGTATTTTTGCTGGCATCCGTTTGTCCAGAAAGCGACCGACATAGACACACACAAAAAAAAGACCCTTTTTATTATATATAGAAATAAAACTTATTCTTTGGCGATGTTTCTGTCAGCGATGTTTTTTCCGGCGATGTTATGACGAGATACCCATTATGATGCACAGTCAATACACCAGCTTTATATAACAAGCATCTTAGCAACTCAGGTTCTTTCGAAGAACCTGATTCACCTGAACGTAGTACAATTTGACGATAAAGACCTGAAAGTACCGAAATAAATTTATAATATACGTATTTATTTATATTTATTTTCTGGTGTAAATTTACTATCATGAAACACTTTCTTTTTATGCTTAAAAAAAGAAAAAAAAAATGGAGAATTATTAGGGGAGCGTGGGTCTACTCGTAACAGGGGTAAGAAGTAGCACGCAATTTATGAAAAAGTTTGTAACATTTTTCATTAAATATTCCGATAAACAAAATTCTTGCGACGCGCTTAATATGTAAGCACAATCAGTGTTCTGTAAAAATGGTTAATGAGAGGTTATGTACACATGCTTGCAAAATTTTATTAAAGGTATGTTAATTTATATTTTAAAGAAATGTTTATAGCTATTTATTTTGTCTATGAGTTAAATTATAAAATGCAAGTTTAATTTTTTTGTATAAATCGTTATATTTGTATAAATCGTTATCGTATTATTAAGCAAAATGTTCCTCATCTGATCGAGCAAGTTGAAACAAAATATCCGGGTAAGTTGTAACATTCATGTAAATAGACGTTCTGCTTTCGATGACAACAAGCAAATTATCTATTCTATGCTTTATTCTGTGAATTTGTTTTTTCTTGTTTTATAATGAGGAACTATAATTGAAGTCTGAAAAAGCTTTAGAGGATAATGTATGATTTGGCCACAGCTGAAATCTTCGAGAAAGGTTATTAAACACCATCACCCGAAAGAAAAAGCATTTGAAAAATATTTTGAAGAGATAATTAAAAAGTAACACAAACATAAAGAGAAAGAAAAATGAAAGAAGAAGATTAAAGGAAGAAATAAATCAGTAATAAAACTAACGAATAAAAATATAAATAAAATGATTTTAAATCCAGATATAAATTCTGAATCAAAGCAGTGGTTTTACTTAGTTTCTGGATATGCCTACAGCCAGGTATCGTAGTCTCCGCCTTTCAGGACACTTTCATAAATGAGAAATTTATGCCTCTTTTGCTATCACAATTTTTATACAATAATTTCTATCCTGTTTAATGACGACAGATTACTTTAAAAAATAATAATAAATTCTGTATGGGAAAAAAAAAAGAAAATGGTGGCCAATTTGGCGGAATTTTCTCATCCCTGAAAGTATCCTGAGAAAACAATAATAATAATAATAAAAAAAAACAGGCGGGGACTATGATTCCTACTAAATCCTCTCTGAGGCAGAAGCATAGTCTCATAAACTAGACGCCTGTCGCGTTGCTCGTAAACTTGGCAACAGTTCAAGTGGTAAGCAGCGCCACCTGGTACAGATTGAGCGACTTTTTTATTCAACAGCCCCCAATAATTTTTAAAAGTGGGAGTTGATATACATAAAAGGTGAATAGAATCGAAGAAACGTCGATTTTATATAATATATATCACTTCTTAAACTTATTGGTCAGAGGAGGCTATGGCAGAAGAATTGGTATAATGCTTGATTTGCAAAATGTGGGCACACATATGTGTGAGAAGGAACAAACAATATATCTTTGTTTTGTATTAATTTCAGTTCTGACAAAGAATGACTCCTATATTGATTAACTAATTAATTTTCTCTTTATTTTACTATAATCCATTTGATATAATTCATTGTTATTGTAACAAGAAGGTATAATTTATTATTACTTATTTACTTTATTATTATTATTATTATTAAATTAATAAATGATTTATTGCAAAAAACATTTTGAAATATTGTTGTTCTTTATTACTATTTTTTTAAAAAACTGTTACAATTTGCCCCACGTGTGTTACAATTTGTCTAAAATCTGGGGCAAATTGTAACAGGGAAATAATTTTGAAAAAATATTTTTTTGCCAAAATTAGCAAAATTAACGAAAGTGGAAAACGTAAATGCATTTCAAAATATATTTAATTTTCTAAAAACTATTACAACCATCCCGATACTCCCCACTGAACTTATTTTGAGATATGTGAAAAATTAATAATACGAATATTTTAAGCAACCATACTAAATGCATTCATACCTATCAGTCAGGATTCTCACAAAGAAAAATTTGAAAACCGATGTCGTTATTCACTAATTTTAGATGAAATTGATTGTTGGTATCTGTTTAAAAGAAGTGTTGTTTGATATTTTTGAAATACAGATTTCCTTTTGTAAAAACTGTGATACCCGCGAACATAACGAGTTCTCAAATAAGATTATTCACCATTATCTTTTTCTAATACACAAGCGAAGTAGGGATGTCACTGCCCGGCTCTTTGGCCCAGTAAAAAAAAAAAAAAAAATCCTATATTAATCATTCATAGGAGTCCACGTATTTAAGTACAGTTATATATAAGTTATTGTCTACATGTGCTAGATTGAGTTTTTTTTTTTTTTTTTTTTTTTCTGTAAAATTGATGAAATTTTAATTTTAAATTTCAAAACTCTTGAAACAAAATGGCAAACTTCTATTTTCGAATGTAAACATAAAAACTTCATTCCAAAGGATGATATTTACCCAATAAAATCCAACTATTCTACTAATTAAAAGGAAAATGGTAAATTTCTATCATATTTTGAAGTCAAATTTCTTTTAAAATATCTAAATAAAGTATCTGATATAAGGTAAGCCATGAGGATAGCATAAGATACTAATATGTTGCAGCGGAATAGATTTGATACCTGTCGCCTTTGGCGAAAAAAAAAGAAAAAAAAAAAAAGGTCGCGAAATTATCTGACAAACATATTTAATTTCTTCAAAAATATCATGGTTATTTTAACTACGTACATTAAGAGAGCAATCAATAATAAGAAATAATATTTCGTACAATATATATTACGTAAATACACATCTGGGATGTTTATTTCATTAGGTTTTTGATTGCCATATACAAAAAACGCGAAGGACGACAGAGTTTCGAAATTTAAAATTAAAATTTTGTCAATTTGACAGGAAAATAAATTAATCCTCCACATGTGAACGATAACGAATTTATAATTATACCCCAAATATGAGGATTAATATCGGGATTTTTTTTTCCTTATTTTTTAATAATTCTTTACAGAAAATTCAATGTATAATTAACATAGGAAATCTTTTGTTTGGTCCCACTGACGGTCAGTGACGTCACACTTCGCTTTCGTATATTAATATGTTATATTATGTTTCTAATATATCTCGAATTTGAAGTTGCTTCAAAAAATATTTTGGTAAATTGTCTCTCGAAACGGAGAATTGTCGATTATCGTTTCTCGGTTATCGTTTTACAGCTGATAAAACAAGTCACTTGCACTGAGATAAATTCTCTGACTGACATCTAGAATCTAAATTAAGGTTCTAGTAAAAGTAGTTCCATATCATCCTTAAAAATTCTACTCCCCTTTGAAAGCGAATTCTAGAAACACCTATTAGAATTCTACAACGCTTGCCTATATTATCGAAGTGTCAAACGTATTTAATAATCCCAGCAAATAAATACGAATACCACAGGTGAGTTTTAGCAACTATAATTTTAGTTCATGATCCATTTCTAGAAAGTCAAGAGAGAATTCCTCGCAATACAAAATATTCATAATATTGTTTCACCATCCAGAAATATACAGACTAGGAATTGTCAATCATTTCGTCAATTCACCTTATTTTTGTGTCTTATATACACAGATCGGAAATCTATATTTCTAGTTTAGGGATTCAAAAATTGACATTTATTCGTTCTATATGAAAGCTGTATATATATATATATATATATATATATATATTTTTTTTTTTTTTTTTTCCCTTAGTGTGATGATGAAACAAATGTCGAATGATAAGATTTTGTTATGGTTGCATTTTTTTTTTTTTTTTTTCTTCTTTAATTAATAAGAATATGGAAAAAGAAAAATCATTTTTTAAATTTAGGATAATCTCTTATTAAATATAAAATAATTCTTAATATTATAAATTTTGAATGTAATTTTATTTTCCTTTTCTTCTTGCCGAATGTAAAAGCATTTATGTACGTTACATTAAATGTACCTTATTTTTAAGATTAGGTATTAAAGCTGCCAAAAGTTCAGATTTTTTAACACAACTATTTTAGAATAGCTACCTTCTATTTAAATGCACAATTTTAGACTTTTTTTTTTTTTTTTAAAGTTTCTTTTGAAACTGTGATTTTCAAAAATTGGAATTGTGGTAGATATTGTAGGTTATAAATTTGAGCGTATTTGCCTACTCTTCCAACTTTTTAACCACACCATTGCATAACTGCTAAGTGTTTTGTATTAGTGGTGATTTTTAAAGAAAGTTTTTATATGATTTTCTAGGAAATTAAAAAAACGAAAAAAAATTTTTAGAAAAAAAAAACTATTGCCGGCCCTAATGCTCTAAACAATGTTTAAGGCGTTACAACCGGCAAAGTGTTAATTAAAATATTTACATTAAAATGTAAAACACAAGAAATTAAAACATTTGAACAGATTAATTCTAGAAAATAAACTGAATTATGCGAACCAAATTAATAACACTTCGCATAACACCGAAGGGGAGAACTCATCTTCTCCTATTAGTTAACTTAAAACGCACTTTAATATCAACAACAATACTTTGACAATTCTGTAGTGATAAGTATAAAGGATTTAAGGCCATATTCTTGATTTTTCAGGAGACGAAAAATAAAGTTAAACTAGCTAAAAACTAATCAGAAGAATCGATTAGGAAAAAGGGACTATGTTGATTTACACCCTTTATACCGTTCAGTGATTGTCAACCTTCATTTAAAAAAGGGAAAAAATTGAATTAAATATTTTATACAAAGATTAATGTTAAATTTCTGACTTGAATCTTTTTTTACCAATGGATTTTCTCAAAGAGTTAAATTCTTTATACCAATCGACAGAGAATTTTTTTCTTCTTTCAAAACAGACATTTTTGGACTTAAATCCTTTATACTTATTAGTACAGAATTAACAAACTCTCATAGTACAGAGCGCTTGTTTTCCATGAACGTTTTGAGATAAACTTCAGTTTTTGCCTAAATTATCACAATAATTTTTTTTTCATGAATAAATATTAGATTATATTTTCTGGTGTAAAGTTACTGCCATAAAGAAAATTTAGTGTAATAGAGTCGTGACTCTAATGTCAAGAATATGCAAAGTGAATAGTAATAAAATCTTTTTGTAAAAAAATAGAACCGACTCCAAAAAGCAACTACTATTCAAACAACTAAAAAAAAAAAAAAATGGTATGAAATGAAACTGTAAATTGCGCCTAAAAGTATAAAATAATTTCCTTCTCCAAACAACCTATAACACTACAATTAATCATAACTTTTGAAGTCGGCGCAAAATTAAATACAATTTAATTAGTTTTTAAAGGTTTGTTTTTAGATCGGTAGCAAGAAATGCTGTTGTCTCGAAAGATCCATTTTCATGTTTCCTTTATTATTTTATCACTGTGTACAATTGGTCCATTAGTAGCATCTACATAGAACAGTGAAAATTCTTCACAATGCAGTATTTATGTTTCTTCGAAGTTAGAGTTTCCTTTGCAAATTTGGTATAACTTTGATAACTATCATCCTTGGTGGCTTTTGGATTTGGCGATAAAAACGCAATGCAAAAATATACACGCAAGATGTATATTTTCATAATATATATTGTACGAAAGTGTTGTTTTATATTCTTGATTACTCTCTTAATATACCTTATCAAAATAATCATGATATCCCAAAGAAATTAAATATGTTTGGCAAATAATTTTGTGATTTTCTTTCACCAAGAACGTCAGGTACCAGCATCTTCACTACCTTTTGCTGCTTACGAAATCTTATTTGTTTTTTTTGAATCAAGGTAGTTTTCGGCTGCGTTTTGCAGGTGACAATGTGAGATGTGTATTTTGAATAGGATTTGATTTTTGTATTGAATAAAGGTATCAAATTTTATTTAATTTTGCGCCGACTTCAAAAGTTATAATTAATTGTAGTGTTATAGGTTGTTTGGAGAAGGAAATTATTTTATACTTTTAGGCGCAATTTACAGTTTCATTTCATACCATTTTTTTTTTTTTTTTTTTTTTAGCTGTTTGAATAGTAGTTGCTTTTTGGAGTCGGTTCTATTTTTTTACAAAAAGATTTTATTTTTCTCTTTTCAGTGAAAACTTATTCATGTAGCAGAACATCAGAAGACGTTCGACGGTAGTTTCACAACTCACAACTTCCAATAAAAGTGACATAACTCAAAAAATGGTTTATGTCACTGAAAAATACATGACATGCGCCCGATGTGAGCATAAAAGTTACACCTCCATCTGGAAAGTTATCCATTCGAGAGACACTTGTGCCAGTTTTATTCTAGTCAAGTTATTTTTCTCAAATGCTACATTTTTAAGTTGTGTCACTTTTCTTGCCTTTATTGGATATAAGCAAAAAACTATATATTGAATGAACATACGTTAAATTAAAAAGTCTTTAAAAATGTAAAGAACGGATACGCTGTATTCGTGACCAAAAATTCTGTTAGGCATATATATTGAACTTTACAGTGAATACGTGTCACCCGCTGCGCTGGAAATTGCGCAGCGTAAAGTTCAAACAAAGAGCAAAATATGCATTGAAGCTGACGGACAGAAGTTTCAACATCGATACTTACATACTGCTTTTACCAGTGTGGCTGCATGCGTTCAGCAGTTAGAGTGAGAACAAACTTTTGTGAGTATCCGATAATTTGTTTATATCTTAATGAAATCATAATGAAACCTATTTCAGGCCAAGATCATTACGACAACAAAAAAAGTATTAAAATTAAATCGTCTCTTACGAAGTTATAAGCTAACAAATTTCAACAAGAACAACCACAATGAGAAACATGGTTTGTATTGAGAACCTCTTCCTTTATGAAGTCGGATTGAAACGTCTTTGCGTTAATGGATGTGACCGCTTACAATAACCATACTTTGAATTTTACATAGCATAATTGTCACCCGCTTCGCTACAACATATGCAATGTCGTTCAACTGCTCACAAAATAGGAAATTGTGAACAAACAAATGCGCGTTTTAAGTTTTCTGTTTTTAGCATTAATGTCTGAACTATCTTTTCGTACTAAATTGATGATGCTCTGCAATTTTATAATTCACTTTTTTCCCCTGTGTTGAACCGTTTCCGAGATAGGAACGCTAACTCCACTATTTTCCACCAGGTGGTGCTGTAGGCGGTTGTATCGCGTAGCACATGCTCACTTTACTATATCTACATACCACTTTTATGACTATAGCTGCAGCTGTTCAGCAGTTAAAAGAGTCGGGACTGACATTTTTGGGCATCCTGTATTTTCTTTTGATCGTAAAGATATTACAATGGGACCTATTTCAGACCAAGACTTTTACACAAAATCGGATCATCCGTTCAAAAGTTATGAGCTAACAAACAAAAACAAAATCAAAAAAACATACGCTTTGAATTGAGAACCTCCTCTTTTTTTGAAGTCGGTTAATTAGAGCATCTCTTACGAAGTTATAAGCTTACAAACACCACCTTTTTACTTACACACATAGCTCGAATTAAGAACACCCTCCTTTCTGAAGTTGGTTGAAAACGACTTTGCGCTAATCGATGTGACCGCGTACAGTAACAGTACTTTGAACCACAGAGTATACGTGTCATCCGCTACGCAGCAAAGTGTGCACCGTAGTTCAAGTGTGCACAGTGTGGGAAATTGCGGACAAACAACTGCACGTTTTAAGCGTTCTATTTTTAGCAATACTGTCGGAAAACTGTCTTTTTGTAGTAAATCGAGGATTCTCTACAACTTCGTCAATTAACACACACACACAATATATTTGTGTTTCTTTTTTTTTTTTTTTTTTTTTTTTTTTTTTGTTTCTTTGTTTATGTTTTCATTGTTTATTCTACAATTAACTTTTCTCCCATCTTGAACCGTGTTTGAGATAGGAGCGCTAATTCCGCTGTTTTTCACCAGATGTCGTTTTATTTTCTTTAGATTGTAAAGATATTACAATGGGACCTACTTCAGACCAAGATCTTTACAACAAAACAAAAAGTATCAAGTAACCGAGTAACCGTATTTTGAACTATATAGCGTATATCTCACCAGCTACGCTACAACGTGTGCAATGTAGCTCAAGTGTGCATAATATAAGAAATTGCGTACAAACAAATGCACGTTTTTAGCATTGTATTTTGAGCATCAATGTCTAAACTATCTTTTCGCACTAAATCGGTGATGCTCTACAATTTTAAAATTCACTTTTTCCCCTAGTCTTGAACCGTTTCCGAGATAGGAACGCTAGCATGAATGTTCAGACTGTCTTTTTGTACTAAATCGGTGATACTCTTCAACTATGTAATTAACTTTTTTCTCTAGAACCGTTTTCGAGATAGGAACACTAACTCCGCTATTTTCCACCAGATGGCGCTGCAAGCAGTTTAACTTTGTACTGCATGGCCACTTTGCTATACTTACATACCATTTTTATCACTATAGCTGCAGCTGTTTAGCAGTTAAAAGAGTTAGGACTGATTTTTTTGGGCACCCTGTATTTTCTTTAGATTGTAAAGATATTTCAATGGGACCTATTTCAGACCAAGACCTTTTCAACAAAACAAAAAGTATCAAAATCGGAGCATCCGTTCAGAAGTTATGAGCTAACAAACATAAAAAAAAAACATACGGTTTGAATTGAGAACCTTCCTTCTTTTTTGAAGTCGGTTAAAAAGAAAACAAAAATCTACACAAGTATTGTAAATGCATTAATATATTATTTTTAAAGGTAATTGTATGTAAATCTCGAGCATTTTCTGACATATCTTTAAATATTGCAGATTTAAATCATCTGCTCTTTATGAGTATTAATTTCATATGTATTCTCTTACATATAACGCTTACCTTTAGGATATTGCTTTATAATTCATACAACAAATCCCTCAATGGTAAAACAAATGTATTACATCTTTTTGACAGGTTTCATTTTTACATCCTGCATATTTCATTAAATGATTATTTATTTAATTAACCCTTTCAGGGGCAGTTAATTCAAAATTCCAAAAACTGTGCCCAGAAAATTTTTTATAAAGATTTTTCTATTACAACTTAGATGAATAACTTCATTTATTTCTTGTCTTATATTGTTGGTGATTTCTGGCGGATGTTGATTTTAAATTTCGAAAATTTGCTTGCCCCTGAAAGGCTTAAGAGTGGGGCATCATAACTGCCAAATCTTCCAATTGTTTATTACCACTATTTTGAGTGTGTGACAACTACACGACTTCCATTACCCACTATTACACACAAGCGGATAACCACAGAACGACTTCTTGTGTTAAAACTTAGAAAATTTTGAGTACGATTCGAGTGCGTCTCGCGCATGCGTTGAAGGAAAGCTGTGAAGGAATAAATAAGTGGTTTATCCCTATTGTGTTTACATGTAAATAAACGCGCAAATTAAGTATGGATGGATTTGGAATAATTAATATTTAGACATAATCAGAAATAGACAGTTTTGTTAGTTATTTTTATTCTGTGAATCAGTTTTATAGATTTTTAAGGAGATGAATACTTTTTAAATTATCTGTCCTATTTAAATATTTAACAACAAAAAAATCAATAAAATTTCCATTTTTTTTTTTCTTTTTAATAATAGCATTTTTCAGTTTTTTGTTAATTGTTTTGATTATGAGGATATACTGCAGTTATCTATGCAACCATCGCAATATTTTGTCAATGAAAAATCGCATTGATTATTTAGTACTTGTCGTTTTCATAACCTTGTACTCTTGTGTATATTTTACTTCCGCTTTCAGTTGTTATTTTATTTTATTTTTGGCCGTTTATCATTATTTATTTATTTTATATATATACGTCCGAAGAACTATTTATTTTCGCACAGTAAAACACGTCAATATCGATCATTGTAAAGAAATTTTACATACACTATTTACATTTTTAACGTATCATTTCTGAAAACGTTGGAAATTTTAAGGGAAAGAGGGAGAAAAGTTGTTTACATAAACTAGAAATAGGGACATCTGAATGATTGGCATTAACAATTAGTTTAATGATTGAATGATTTTACAATTGATTGTCAATGGCATGACCATAGTGTATTTATGATTAGTTTCAGTTTCTTTGTGACATTTACTCATCTAACTCTGTTTCAACTTTTGTTATGCTACATTTTGCTATGAAATTCCAACTTTTAGCCCATGCCTATAATATATATATATATTTATTTATTTAGCTGTTATATATTTTGTGTCTTCTGGTTGCTGAGTTTTGAAAATTATTAATACTTTATCTTTTCTTAAAAATCTTTTCAAATATTGTTTTAAATAAATTAAGAATATATTGGATGCTAGTTTCTTTCTTCCATGTTAGAAAAGAATCGAATGATTCAAATTCTAGTTCACTTTTAAACAAATCTGTAGTGTGCTGCGCACTCAAATGTTCTTCGTATTGTTTTTTAGTCTTAAACTTTAAAGGACAAAGAGAGCAATTTATTTTGGGATGTTAGGAAAGAAGTTTCAATACCGTGAATATTTTGTAGATGTGTATATAAATTGGAAGATTTTGAAAAATTCTTTCCACATTCTGGACAACTATGCAGCGAATTTACTTCTGCATCCATTGCAGAATTAAATATAACTTTCTCCTTGTAAATTTGATTTGTAAGTAAAATAATAAATAAATTCAACAAAAATAAATAGAAATTTTAAATCTAACAAATGTAATGAAAACAAATTTAAATTATAACAATTAATTAAAACAATAACAAATAAAAAATTAAAAATATAAAAAAAATAAAAAATAAATAAAAAATATCGCTCTCGAGAATGAAATTCGAATCGATAAAGTACAGGGGAAAAAAAAATGTTCTTTTTTATGGTCAAAAAAGGTCTTACTTTAAATAATCAGAATATGATGCTACTTTATTATAATCATGATTATTTAAAAATTACAGTGTTATTAGTAAGTATTGTTCAGCATGAAAAACAGAACACGTAAATGTATTATAATTAAATATAAAAATATTTTATTAATACAGAACGATTTATATGTATATATATTATGTATAATAGAATAATTAAAAAATTTATAATTCTGAATGAAAAATAAAAGTTGCTCCTACATAAATGAAAAATATTACGGGTTAATATACATTAAATTTGAATAAGATTATTAAAAATAATTAAAATTTACAACTTATTCTTTAATTGGATTCTTGTATTACAATTGCATTATTCAAAGTATGTGAAAAATATAATAGCTACATTAAATCCTTTATCATGTGAACATTCGTGGTTAAATAAAAAAAGATAAATTTATACTTGATCTTTAAGAAATAGAGATAAGTAAACTTACTGAATTGAAATCACAATAGCTTGAAACAATTTAGCGAGGCAATCCTGCAAGTGTTTACATTAAAGCAAGAAAATAAATAAAACTTTTTGCTATTAATGTAACACCAACTGGCTGAAAATCTCCGAAATAGAAGTAAGAGAGACAAAACATCCATATCCTACATTTGAATTACGTTCCATACATACTTCCTGGAAACATTTCACACCTTAGCGTATATTTTAATTACAAAATAATTCCGTCATTCAAGACTTCGCCATTTAACGTACAATAACGAATAAAATATTTTAAGTAATGCAATAAAATTATAAAATTTATATTGGTAATCAATTCCTTAAAACGAGTCAGAAAATTATCACAGTCAAAAAAATGTTAAAGTTGTAAACAAACATAATTATACTAGAGAAAAAATGTATTTAGTTTCTCCCCATCCGGTACTTTTTTCCCTTTTCAGCTTTCTTTTTACGCATGCGCAAGAGACACGAACTCAACCGAAAATTCTTTCTAAGTTTTAACACAAGAAGTCGTTCTGTGGTTATCCGCTTGTCTACTCAACGACACGAAGCAGCGATGCACGAGACATTTATATATTGCGGAAAATGCTCTTTTTGTAATAAATTGGATAAAGTATCAAAACTACTCTAATATTTCTAACAAAAAACTTTGGTGTAGAACTTCTTCTTTTTCTTTCTTTCTTTTTTTTTTTTTTTTTACTTACAAATTTTAAGTTTTCTTTGTTAAGTTTGATTCATACTGTGAAAGTATTTATATTTCTTTTGAAGCAATAACTATTTTTTTTTTTTTTTTTTCTTGTCGCACCATAATTTTAACAAAATAAAAAATTTTGATTCTTGAATGACAAAATTTTTGACTAATCCAATAAACTAAAATAATATATCTAGTTTTTTTTTTTTTTTTTTTTTTTTTTTTGACAAAACTAACGATAGTGATCTTTACTTACTAGGAATTATTAAGTTTTTACATGTTCGTTTTCTGCTTTTCTCTATGATGTTTATATAAATCGGAGTGTTTCATGCACATGAAACAACAACATCATGATCAATTAGGTAAACTAAAAACACCTTATAGATAACATGATAATAGGGAAACATGATAATAGGGACTACATTGTGAAAATAAAGCTGAAAATAAGAAAAGAATGAAAAAATAAACGAAAACTGTTTCCTAGTAATACATATAGACGATTAACGCGGACCGCCCTTTTATAAGGAAAATTTACCATTCCACCATTATCAAAAACCAAGAATGGTCTTTTAATATATAAGACAATTTTATGACACATAATTTGAGAATCATATTCCGCGCCTCTTTTTAAGGAAACTTTCAGCAATGTTTAATTTCTGTCTTTTTCCTACCACTATTTTTAAAAACAGTCTCTATCCAATTTCATGAAGACAAATTACCATAAATAAACAATAAAGATTTTAGTATGAAACTGGAACCCGAAAATTCGTATTAAAATTTAGTGATAACGAAAAAACTGGATTGTGTAAAAGCTGGTATAGTATTTAAGTCATATTGTATAAGGATCTAAACACGAATTGTTTACAAATTCTGTGAATTTCCGATACACAAAAGAGGATATTTTTTTTTTTTTATAGCACTTCTTTGGCAACGAGGACTTTTTCCTATAGCTTGTATACAAATTAAGAACTTCGATGTTAGAAAGATATATAAGCATTCATCTATGAAAAGTGTGATAAATATTTTTGTAGTATACAAAAATGAAATTCTTAGGAGCAACATGTATGTTGAATTACTATATTTTTTTAACACAATAAACCGCGAAGCAGTGTCGTTTGAGAAATAGAAGCTGAGGATTTTGCATAAATATCATTTTCATAGCTGCCAACATTATTCTGAAGATCGTTAGTACCCACCCATTTTTTTACACCACTTAATTTTTTATAGGAATTCCATTTAAATATATCAGGGATGGAACACGGGCGCAGAATTCATACCACTATCAATGTAAGAAAATTTTCTACTTCTTAAATCAACGATATTATAGGTAGAGAAAATTCTTAAACGGATTCCGGTATGAATTCTGCGCCCGTGTTCCATCCCTGATATATTTACGACAAAATAATAAGAAAAGTACTTTAAATAAGACTGGTGTGAAAAAAGGCGGATGCTAAAAATCATCCGGATTATTAAGATGTTGGCAGTTCAGCGTCTTTCACTCCTTAAATTTTAATCTTAGTATTTTGCATATTTATATCGAATGATTTCTGTTGCTCGTCTGCTTGGCGCCTTTAGTATTTTTTCCCCCACTCACCACAAAATTATACAGAACAATTGAAATTACAATACAGTAGAACCTCGATTATCCGAACCTCGATTAACCGAAACTACTCTCCGTTAACCGAAGTCGGTTTCTTCTTCATTTTTTTTTTTTTTTTTTTCACTTTCTACTATCATCCAAAATTTTCTCTTAAAAAACATGCATTCTTAGAGTTTTTTTTTTTTTTTTTTTTTTCTCCACATTCCTTTTATAAGCAAGCCGTCCTTTTCAAACTACGAGTGCAGTTAAATATTTTGAAATTCCCTTTTTTAGAATTCCTTCTAGCAAGCTCAATTTTCGGTATGAGTGTGCTCCTCCCCACTTTCAAACGTCCCAGTTCTAAACAAAAATACAACCCATTTCGAAATTTGGAAGGTCATATTGCCGAATACCAGAACAATCGAATGTTATTGCACCCTCTGGTTGTAAGCAAGTGCAAAGAACTTAATATCTTTTGTCATCTCATGAACAGAGAAATTTTCATTGTAACAGAATTTGAAAAGGGGGAGGAGTCACTTTGTGTCATTTATCCTTTGTGGACAATTCTATTCCAGAAAATGGAAAAGGAAGAAAGGAAGGAAAAACCTGTTTGCTATTCTCTTTCTACCCCTACTAGGACGATCTTTTAGGTATGGTCCCTTTTGGCAGCTGGCCAGAACTCCATAGAATTCACTCAACGCTCTTCTGTTTGTTCCTTATTTCTGCTGTTACAGAGCTATCAGTAAAGTTGGTAGTTTTGACCTGCCGGGGGATCTGATAGAGCTTACGCATTGTCTTTCTTATTTTTTTATACTCAAGTTTTCTTTTTTATCATGGCTTCCATTAAGAGAAAAATAATCTTATCATGAAAAA
>OZ005660.1:227184736-227210736 GCA_963930645.1 Salticus scenicus
TACAAGTAAATTAAAATTCGCTTCCCTTTCATATAAATTGTGAGTTTCTTAATTTTATTCAGCAATAAATATATATAAATTCTCATATTCACATTTAGCATAAAAAATCGGGATACAGACAAAATGCATGTATAAACAAATTGTAAACAGAGATTGCCTCTGCATATGAAAATTCACTATATTTATTTATTTATTTAAAATTAATATTTTTAAATATTTTCATAAAAGCTTTAAACTATTTCCACTTTCTCATTTTTTTACTGCTTTTAACATTTACTGATTTACCGATAAATAATAATGCAAATTGAAAATCTATTACGTTTTGTTCATTTAGAACTTTTTGTTCATTTTCTCCACATAAGATACTGCCATTTAAAAATCACAGTTTAAATCTTATGATAAAATAATTTTTCTGCCAAAATATATTCGAAATATTTTAAAAGTATATTTCTAAATTATATATATATATATAATAATAATCAGTTTCTCTTTAAAGAAAACAAAGACAAAAAATGTACATAAAGATAATATTTTATTTAATTTTTTCCTTTTTCAAAATATTTAAGTATTAACCTTTTTTTTTTTTTTTTTTTTTTCTCTCAAGGTAAAATGTAGTATATTACATAATTTGCAGTAATATGGATTTACAATAAATTGTAAGTAATGAATTTAGTGTAAATTCATTTCTAAAGAAACTAAAAAATATACTCTGAAAAAATATTTTTACTTTAATCGAAAAAAAGAAAAAGAAAAAACTTTCCGAAATCATCGCTAAATCGCCCGATATCGCAACCCAATTACCGCCAAGTGCGTAAACAGGTCTCTGTAGCCTTTGCAATGCTGACAAGTTATGCGTTCCCCGAGTATAATGATATGTTGATCGATTCCACATCATTGCAAGTTTGATCATTGGCTAAGATTTCTATAGCTTCACATTTAATGACATATTGAGGATTTTCAGAACGCTTACTTATCACGAAAACTCTCATTATGCCTTTAAATATGAAGCCAAAGAAATTTTAGTCAATGAATGAGCTTGCAATGATATGAAGCTGATCAAAATCAATGATAGGTAGTGCCCTTTCCCCAGGGCCGTGCTTAGGGGGGGGGGGGGCGACCGGGGCGGTCGCCCAGGGCGGCTAACAGCTAGGGGCAGCTAAAAATGACAAAATTTCAGCTAAAAATTAGGTTTACTAAAATTGTAAGATTTTTTTAAAAACAGGATTGGATTGGATTTAGGAATAAGGCCGATTGACTGCTGTAAGTCCTAGATATGAGGGGGAGTGCCCTCCGTGTGGGTCTTTCTAAGGGGTCCTAGCTCGTATTTACGCAAGTTTCGGAGAAAACCATGGAAAACAACGATCGGCTAGGCCAACAAGCACAACTTGGATTGAACCCGGCATCTCATGTCTACCAGCTTTCAGCGCATAACCACTCAGCCACCGGAGGCTTATTTTTAAAACAGAGGGAAAAAAAAACTTGATAACTTTTCATCTGTGGCAATCTGGCAGTTTTTGGCTTTAAAGGATAGTTTTCAGGAGCAGAAGGAGGGAAATAATTTTAGTGCCTAGTATGGTGGCTAAAATATTTTGCCTAGGAGGGCGGCTAAAATCTTTCGCCCAGGGTGGCTAAAAGTGTAGGCACGGCGCTGCCTTTCCCAGGAAAAGAAAATGCAGAAGACAGAAGAAGAATCCTAATAGTAATGAAGGTCATTCAGATCTGGATCAAAAGTACTTGCCAATACAAAACTCTTAAGATATGTACCACATATCAGATCAACCAGTTTTACACCAGAAATTTTAATTACAGGATTACATGGGTTATGAAGGTTTAAAAAAAGCATTCATTTTCTTCTTTAATAATTTTTTTTTTTATTTGAAAGTTTGAGTATATGAAAGAGCAACATTTAAACAGTATAAAACTTTCTTTTAAAAATTTGGAAATATCAGCTGGTAGGGCACTGGATTCCACAGACTCCTCAGAAAAGCGTTGAACATGATTTCTCAAAAACTATAGCACAAATCTTATTTAAATCTTGCATATTTCTTCAAAATAGAATTGACTTATGCTAGAACATAGGATTTAAAAAAAAAAAAAAAAAAAAATTGAAATTTTAATTTTTGGCAGAGAAAATACAAAATACAAAAGAGAAAATACAAAAACATTACAATTTTCAGTACATTTAACCCCACGTATAGCTTTCTAAAATTAGTTGTAATGGAAAAAAAGAAAAATCCTTCATTTAAACAATGGCCAATTCTATTTGGAATAGTTGTACAAACTTCCAATAAGATTGGTGCATTAGTTTTTTGAGAAATTGTGTCCCCCACTTTTCTGAAGAGTCTCTTGAAACAAGACCTACTGGCTGCATTTTCAAATGAAATTTTCATAAAATATTGTTTAAATGTTGCTTTTGTATATGCTCAAAACTTTGAATTAAAAAAAAATATTTTTTTAATATATATATATATATATATATATATATACACACATACAGTCGGCAGCAAAATTATTCAAGGTCTAGCAATAATTCCTATATAAAAAAAAAGTACACTTAATACTGCTTTGTTAAATAAATTCTTGTCGAGTCATGTTCTTAGTCTAAGAACATGATTCGACAAGGATTTATTTAACAAAGCAGTATTAAGTGTACTTTTTAAATATGCTATATTTGTTCAGAATTATTATTTTAAGAATCAAAGCTGGAATTAAATATATTTTTAAACAGTTTTTATAAGGTTTATTTTTATTAGATATTTCATTAAGGTCTTAAAGTATTTACTATGCTCATAACACTCTATATGGAAAAGTCAATTACCTTGCATCTAGTGTCTAATCATCTTGAGTCATTACTACTAATCAACATGCTCCAGTTTTACTCATTGAAAACACTTTTTAATAGATTCTAATATATATTTTACATACATTAAACATTTATATTGTACATATAAAATTAATACATGCACTAAATATGTATTTTTTAAAATCATGTTAATTTAATATAAAACAATAATTCTTTTTAACTACATTTTCACTACATTATTTTATTAATTTTACATACAGACATTTGAAATTATCATTATTCATCTGAAAAATTCTTCATTCAAATTCTTCATGCTTCATTCATACAAAAAATATTTTGTTTCAACAGAAGTCATCATAACTAATACATTTTAAATCTTTAAAAATTATAATGTCTCTAATTTATACATTAAAACAAATAACCATTTTTATTTTAAGTAATTAATAAAGATGCATTTATCCATCTTTGTTCATCATTTGTATAGCATCTCAGAACGCAATATCACACATATTTTCCTTCACCTCTTTCAACATATACTGTGACCTTCTTATTTATATGTATCTCTCAGTTATACACAAATTTTATAAGGGCCTGACACAAGGAAGAGAATAATGCTATAGATCTTTCAATTATAAATGCAATATTAAACAATCTCTCTCAGTCATACACAAAATTACCACAACTGGCAAATCCTGCCTGTAAATACCTATGTTAAAATATTTAGCTGAGTTTTTATTTCATTGAATTAAAAAATAAATAAATAAAATAAATTTTGTTGCTGGTTTGATCATGGATTAGAGTAACAACCCTTTCTAACTGCTTTATAGTGCTATTGAACAGCAGAACGTTTTGCATACAACTTCCATTTGATTCAAATTTCCTTCCAATTTCTGTAGGCTGAAATCCAACAGAGGATTGCAAATGTTTATCAGATTGCTTTAAAAACTGCTTTTCACTGTGTTCAGCATATGTGCTTATCATTCTTCTCTTGGAGCATACAAAAAGCTTTCTTCTGTTTCGTTAATTATAAGATAAATTGCTTGTGGAAAAAATTATGACTAACCAGAAAAAATCTGTATACTTTCAAACACTAACACACTAGGCGATGAGGTGATCTTAACCATAAAATTGGCTCAAATCTGAAAAGTCTGCTCAAAAATTGGCCAAAAAGCTGTGTCACAGAGCTCTTAGAAAAGCAGGTTGTATTTAGTCATGTGATGCACAAGTTATTCTATTGCAGGAAGAAAAAACAATGGTATAAGTACTAATAACTTTAATGATAACAATGAATAAAGCAATGATAATAATGATGCAACTGATATCAAATAAAATATTTTAATAACATTAGTTATTTATTGCTTTTTTATAAAAGGCTAATTACCACCTTTTTAAAAAAAAAATCTAAGTACAATTGTTTATCGTATTTAAAATGAGATTATAAATTTAATGTATTTTTATAGAATGCTCTTAAATTAAATCAGTTTGACATCAATTTTCTTTCATATGAATTTAATGTAGAATTTTAATAAAACTTTCTGGTAAAGACTAAAAATGTTGTAGAAACTTCAAGAAACTTCATAGAAAGGTCTGGAACTTTTGTGAAAACATCTAAAAAACTTCAGGGAATCTTCTAGAATTTTCATGGAATCTTCTAGAAACATCAACAACTTCATAAAAAAGTCAAACTTTTGTGAAAACATCTAATAAATTCAGGGAATCTTCTAGAATTTTCATGGAATTGAAATTTCATGGAATCTTCTGGAAACTTCGTGGAAAGGTCTAGAAACTTCATGGAACCTTCTAGAAAAAATTTAGCTTCCAGAATTTTCTAGAAGGTTCCAGAGTTTTAGAAAAGCTTTTTAGTTACATAACTAAAAAGAAAAGAAAAGTAAAATAATAATAACAGAATGCTTTTATAGAGGTGCTATAAAAAGTAGAAAATACGACAATTTTTGAAAAATAGTGGTCAGCTTGAAGAAAAAAATCAAATTTAAAAAACATTGAATGTTGATAAAGGAAAGTTCACTCCTGAACAAAAAGAAACCACTCATTTTTGTATGCATTTCAAATTTTATTTATTTATTTTCCTTCAAGCTGACCACAATTTTCCTTATTTTCCACTTTTTAGGATAACCCTGTAAAAGTATTCTATTAAAAAACCTTTTTTAAGAACTTTTATTTGATTTGAAAGTGAATAAAACTGCATATTTAAAGACTTTAACACGTTGAGCACCACACAAATTCTTAAAACCCATTAAAATTCCATAATGATTCCTCCTGTCATAAATAAAAATTAAGCAGATTTTTAATAAATATTTTTAGTTTTATATTCTATTTTATATCTGCCAGCGATGGTTGACACGACTTTATATCATATTTAACACTGTCAGCCACCGATGGCTGACAGGGTGCTCAACATTTTAATTTTTTATTGGTACTGCTTTTACTTTTGTGGTAAAACTTTCACTGAAATGTTTGAAGTATAACATGTTCTGCACACTCCTAAAGTTTCAAAATGATTCCTTCAGTACTTAGAGATATATGACAAAATGTCTAGAATGGCTGACATGGCGCTCAATGTTTTAAGTACTATAATATTACATGTTTTAATTTGTACGATGCTGTACGTATAAATGTTGCTAAGCATAATATGATATTTTAAAATATTTTTGTCTCTTATAATGTATAACTCACATTAATATGCTTGTTCGATAAATATTGAGATTTTTGCTTGTCTTGAGTACAACATAATCTCAAATAATCCAGACTACAAAAGTTTTAGTTTTTATCATAAGAACATTTAATTTAAATACATAAGCATCCATCCCTGGAATTCAAACCTGGGACCTGCTGTTTTAGAAGTCAGCTCCCTGAAAATTGGGCTAGCAGGCTAACAACTTGCATTAAAAATTAGAGAATGAAAAGGTCTCTGTTATGCATAATTCTCTGTTACACACAATTTTCAAACCCTCTTCAAATAAGAAGGTAAGAGGTGACTGTAAGCTTAAACACAGACGTACAGTCTATTTAACCACACTGAATTTTTAGAAGTGCATAACTATCCATAACTTCTTTTTTTTTTTAGTATTTTCATAAGAACACAAAATACAACTTTTCCAAGCTTTTATGAATTTCTATTAGTATGTTTTTATAAAAAATTTTAAATTTGGAAAACTGTCATATAGACTGCACATGCGTGTTTGTGAAATTTATTTTCATTTAAAAAGTTGTAAAAAGTTATGCTTGAATTGCGCTCTAACTTGTCTAAACACTGCTTTGAAATGGTTACACGAGTCCACTTTTGATCAACTATCAGCAATAGCCGCACCCACCTTGCTGATAACTTTTTCATGTCCAAATGTTCATGCAAGATATTGAATACATGTTCATTTGAAATGTTTACCTTCTTAGCTATCTCACACACTTTCATATGACAGTTTTCTAACACAATATCATGGATATTGTTGACCATTTCTTCATTCGTGATCTCAGTTGTATGTCCAGAACGCTCTGCATCTGTTGTGCTTGTAAGGCCACAATAAAATTCCGTACGCCACATGTGAACCGTACCATGTGATGAAGTCCCCATAATATTTTTTCAACTTTTCTTCAGTTTTGGTAATTGTTTGTCTGTGCAAAAAATAATGTTTTATCAACACATGAAATTCTTTTTTCTCCATAATCAAAACAAACATGCCAATTGTTTGCTTTTGAATCCAATAGAACACAATGTATTTAAAATGTCGTCTGCAAATTTTACAAATGTTGCCGCAGATAATAATAAATTGAATACATAAGAGTGCGATCAGAGTGCCACCTTTTTTAAGGTCATGGACTTATCAAACTGCCCTCGTATATACACATCATATTGTCTACTTAAATTTAGTCCTACATGGAAAAACGCATAACAAAATGAAATATACTTCCAGCAATTTCTAATTATAGTCCCAGTAAATCCAAATACTTTGACACTATAAATGAATGGTTTCTTTACTACAATCTACACAAAACATGCTTTTATGCGTATAAAAAATACATATGTTCATTCCTTTTTTTAGGGCAGCTTATAGGTATTACACTGAAAATTTCGTCCACAGATGTAATGTATTTGAATTCTCTTGTACTGATCTATACATGAACCATTTGCTTGATTTCATTTGCTCAGTACATGAGACAGATATTAGGTAAAACTATGCTGCTTTACTCAGAGTGCATATTGAACGACAGGTGGTGCTGCTACTCTGCATGATTTTCAATTTATGCAAAAGCTATATCTCAGCTTCTAATTTATATAAATGCACTAAACCCAGTGTGAGATATAGTATGAAAAATTATTCTTATTGAATTTTGGTATATATACAAACACCATACCATCTCATTAATATTCATTAAAAATGAAAAACTTCTTTAACTTTGCCAACACAATACTCAGTTTTACTATAATAATTTCTTTGAGTGTATGAGTAAGTTTATAAAAATGTTGTTTTAATAATGCTGTTGAAATTTGAGCAAATTTCGAAATGTCAATATTTTTAAATGTTTCCATATATAAATTTTAATTAAATTATGTGTCTCATAATAAAGAAGTGTTTTATTTTTTAGTATATATAGGCTAAAAAGTGGTGCTGGTATTACTTTGTGGTTTCTCGGATCTCAACATCTATTTGCGAAAACTGCACAGAACTGCATACATAAATGGTAATTTTGAGAAGATATATTACATTTTTGTTCATTTTAACTGGTAAGAGGCACTGTTGTATAAAATAATGTAGAAAGAAGTATTAGTGAAAATTTTTGACTTCTGGTTTTTGATGAATTTACATGTTTTTAGATATCATACATACGATTCGCCCATTTTCAGAAATTGACAATTTGTCTGTGTGTATTTTAGCAAAATGTGTCTTATAATGTTGCATCTTATGGATGCAATTTAACCCTCTAAGTGATTGAGGGGTGCGCCTAAGGGAAAAAACTGTAATAAACTGTAAGTTCTTTATAATATACTAAAATAATGGATTTTTCACGATGCAATAATGAAAAATTGATAACTACATTTTTAATAAAACAAAAAACAAACAAAAAACAGTTAAAGTTTAACCCTAAAATTTTTAGATTTGATAGATCACAATTCAAACATTTACAAGAAAGCCTTTTATAAACAACCCAGAATATTTAATAAATTTTCATTTCAAAATAACACATCTAATGAGATAAAAACATTATAAAAAAAATTATTGCTAAGTAACTGAGGACAGTGTGTAATTAACAATGATAAAGTTAAATTGACACTGCTACATAATAAAAGATTTTATTCATCAAATAATTACATACAAAATTGGTTTACATTTCAATATTTCACACACAAAATAGTTTCAATGTGAAAAAAAGTTTCAGTACAATTCAGGTCAAAAGCTTTTAGGTACATAAAAGTTTATAACAATACATTGTTACAAATTTAAAATGTTTTCTTAACATGATTGCAATAATATAATCTACATCAGTTTTTCAACTGTGAAAATTAATTAATTTCAACTAATGAGGATAAATAAAAGTTTACAGTTTAAAAATGATGAGTATTATATTGTTTGGTATACAACAATGTTGGAGAGATTTAAATGCACTACAAGTTTTATTATATTACTAATATTTTAAATTTTAAGTAGCTTTCTTTATTGTTTCAATAAAATTTTAAATTCAAATAATAAATATAAAATATATCAGAATTTTTAATTGTCGAAAGATGGAACTTTATTAAAATTCTATTTACTAATCGAAATGGAGTTAATTTTATTGACTACAAAGTTAAAAAGAAAACAATTTCCAAATCTATATTTTTTGGTCCCAGCTACAAGAATGATAGTCATTGTTACTTATAAAACAAGAAAAGTGAATACTAACGAACTAACATTATGTTCAGAAAGAAAAAAAAGTTACCAAATAAGAAATATCTGATATACTTCTAGAAATAACTGACCCATCTTAAAAAAAAAAAAAAAGAAAAAAGAAAAAAGAAAATTAACATAGGACTGCTGCAGTTACTGAATTTTATCATTATAAAGGACATATGAGATAATATCAAATATATTGTAAATAGATATTTTAATATTGTTAATTAGATACAACAGTAATAATTTTTTTAAACTAAAATGTACCTAACTTTTTTGTTTCCTTTCAAATCCTTTTAATTATTTGGTTTGTTAAGTTTATACAGATGTTTTAAAAAAGGACAAGAATACTTAAACAAATCTGTTAAATTAATTACTTTCAAAGTAAATGCATATTATTGGCATATAACTAACTTATATGCATATAATTAACATAGTGCTTTTTGAACAATGAAAAATAATTTACCAAGAAAAATTGATTTATAGTTAATCCCAAATTTTATACACATTGTGAATTCAATCTTAGTTACATATCTGAGTTTAATTGCAGAAAAATTTTGAAATAGAAGAGTTTAAACAATTGTTCCTCAAAAAAAAAAAAAAAAAAAAAAAAAAAAAGATACATAAATTGATTAAAATTATTCTTTTTTCTCTAATCCATAGGAAAAGAATAGTGTTAATTTTGATCAGAGTTGTTAAAAACAAAATAATCTATCTGTTATATTAAATGGTTCAGATTAATTTGTCATTAATACTTTAAAATAAAAAATTGACACTTTTTATATGAATATATATTCTAACTGTATGTTTGTTTTAACATGTAGTTATCAAATACTGAAACCTAATATGATCTTTACATTATATTACACGTATAGATATTATCATAGTCTCTCTTATAGGAAGACATGGCATGAAAGAATTAGTCAGAGTTTTCCTTACAAAATAAAATGAACCTACCAGTATGGAAAGCTACCAAAAATGAATTTTCCTGAGATACTTTAAGATTCTAAATGTTCTATATTGGAAAAATTCCAGAATACAGTTAATAATTCAAACATAAAATACATTATCTACCAATAAGCATTCAGATAATTTCAATTGCAGATGTTTTGTCAAATATCTAAAGTTCCTTAGGAATCATTTGGAAACTTTGGTAGTGTAAAGAACATGTTATATCTCATATTTCAGAAAAAGTTGTGTCCTGAAGAGGAAAAGGGGACCAGTAAAAATTTAAACAAACGTCAAAATGTTTTGGATCACACTGTAAAAAGTAATGCTTGAAATGTGTTTTGGCTGTAGCATGTGATTATGAGGATTTTTCTCATTATCCCTATAAATTTTTATAAGGCACTTTTTGTGTTATCACATATACTCATGGAGTTTTTTTTTTTTTTTGTAATTAAATTGCAAAAAAAAAAGGATTTCTGGCTATCATGAAACAACATTTTTCCACAAAATTTTATCACTAATCTCGCCATACTGCAAATTAGTAGCCAGCGTAGATTTTTGGTCTTGGCATTGAATTTGGTGATTCGGCATCGAATCTGACAACTTGGCAAATGAATTTGATGAAAATTTGTAGATTAGGGTTGCCAAAGTTTGGAAGCTCTAACTTCAATAATAACAGATTTCTGGAATAATCTGGAAAAATTCATTGGTTTATTGCGCAAAACTAAATTCTTCAAAAGTCCTATAAATGCCTCACAAGACTATAAAAAAAAAGAGCGATTATTGATGATTGTAGACTAAAACTTGCCTATATCTTTACATGTTACTTTCTACATGGTATTACAGTAAAAGTGGAAACAGATGAAAGTTTTTTCAATTCCATGAAGGTGGGACTTGATTTAGCATCAAACTAGGCATTCAAATGTAGCGAAAAATGGTAGTAAGGGATTTAAAAAATTTGGAAACATTACCTCAATAGGAGTCTAGTTCTGGAAATTTTGTAATGGCGCATTAGTTTCTCGTGCAGAACTACCTTGAAAGTTCCATAAAACACTAACAATACTCTCGATGAATTTAAATTCCATTCAGACTTTGAAATATCCAGTTGTTCCTGATTTAGCAAAATTTATGCTCCGCAGTGTATTTAACAATGTTTATTTGATTTCTGTAGTAAAAATGACCATTTCATTGGATTGTTTCAAGAATATTAATTTTTATAGCACAAAAAAGAGATTTATTCAACTGTTTATTGAATATTAATTAAATAAAGTGCATTCGTCAACTACAATTTGCTTATTTTTCTTGAAGAATTACTTTCTACATGACAAATGTCAACAACATTTTTTATCAATATCATTACAGGCTCTATCCACGAGCTGAATATTCATTAAATGAAATAGATTCGTTGACTAGAACCTACTTCTGTTTTAAAGGATCGATTTCTACACACTAAAATGTTGACAACTTTCACAACAATAAAATTACGGGCTCTATCTACGGGCTGAATATTCATTAAAAATGAAATGCATTCGTCGACAAGAACCTGCTTATGTCTTTAAGCATAACTTTCTACTCACTTTCATAACTATATCATTACTAGCTCTAACATTAGCTTCTTTTGAAATATCTATGATGGTTGGTCATATATAATGGCCAAAACCTTAGTATTTTTGGTCATTATGAATATAATTTTCTTATATATCTCTAAAATGGTAAATCATATAAAATCCAAAAAAGGAGGCACACAACTTGATGCTATAAAAAACTATATACCAATTTACAACGCTTTACGTCCAACTGTTATTGAGTTATGCAAGATACATTACGGGCTCTATCTACAGGCTGAATATTCCTTATATAAAATGCATTTGTCAACAAGAACCTGCTTATGTATTTAAGCATAACTTTCTACATGCAAAAATGTCTTCATCTTTCATAACAATATCATTATTGGCTCTATTATTAGCTTCTTTTGAAATCTTTATGATGGTAGGTCATCTATAATGGCCAACACCTTTGTATATTTGGTCATTATGAATATAATTTTCCTAAATATCTCAAAAACGGAAAACCACAGAAAGTCCAAAAAGGCAAGTGCAGAACTAGATGGTATAACAAACCTATATACCAATTTGCAATGTTCTACATCCAATCGTTTTTGAGTTATGTATGATACCCCCCCCCCCTACACACATACTTACAGATGTCACGAAAATTTGTGTAAAGTCGTTGATATCTCTGAAATGGGAACTTGTATTAAAACCAAAGTTGCAGGTGTACAACTAGACATCATAACAGTCACACATATAAATTTGCAACATTCAACGATCATTCATTTTTGAGCTATGTGAAATACAAAATCCATTTCAAAAATCAGGATTAGTATGAAGTAAAAAATCTCAAAAACGAAGAAACAGCTTTACTCTATGATGTCCCTGATCTATGATGTGAAAACAGTAGTAATAAAGAAATAAATCACTGTGTTTATGGTATTTAATAATATTAATCTCATTACTTAGAGTAAAATTGGAAGAAATTTTGTTTTCAAGAAGTTGATGTTAATTCATCATCTGGCATAGTTCATCACCTCTGAGCTTATGCTATTTGCCTCATAGTGATTGATTGATAGAACAGATAAACTATTTAATCTTGACAATGCATTGGCCACTATGTTCTTAGACCCAGGAATATGTTAAATGTTAGTTGTGAACTTGGCAATGAAATTTATATGTCTTATTTAGCACGGTGAAGCTTTTTCAAAATTTCGATTCAAGGCAAATGACAAATGTTTGTGATCAGAAAAAAATGTGAATAGTCTGCCTTTCATTAAGTAATGAAAAAGTTTCACAGCAGAATAAGCAACCAGCAGTTCTCTGTCATAGGTATCGTACCGCTATTGTGTGGGATTAAGTTTTAATGAAAAGAAATCCAATGATTACCAGGAATTGTCAATTTTTATTGAGCTGCTGCCACAATTTTAAAATCAATTGAATCCACAAATAATGCCAAGGGTACTGATGTTAATGGATGAGCTACCTGAACAGCATCTGTCAAGTGCATTTTATATTTTAGAAAAGATTCTTACACTTCTTGTGTCCAGTCAACAGTTTTATTAGAGATCTTTTTAAAGCTAGATAAATATTTGGTTAGGTATTTTGCAACATGAGGTAAAAATTAATCATGCCCAATAAGCATTTTAATTGTTTGATTATTTTAGGTTTTTCAAAATTGATGATTTTTACTCTTTCTGCAGCTTCACCTGAAACAGAGTGTCCTAAAAAATTTAGCTCTGACTGACCAAAACTGCATTTAGAAAAATTTTATTACTACCGTAATTTAGTGTATATAAGCCGTAGCTTATTAAAATGATGCGAAAAAAAAACAGTGTTCTTAGATAAACCGCACCGGAAGGTAAGCCACGGCTTATGCAAGCATTGTTACAATGATGTGACAGATAAATAAGGAAAAAAAGATATCAGTCTTCTGACATCTACGCAAGTTAGTAAAAATAATAAATTATTAACTATAAATGAAAATAATAAATTACTTCAAAAATAATTCGGTATAAAGAAAATAAAATCAAACTATACCAGTATGCAGATGTCATGCAACAAATATGAGAAACACGGGAATAAGATGGGGGAATCCGGGTATATATACAAAGTCATAAAAGTAAGTAATTATAAATAAAAGTAATAAATTATTTTTAAAGGCACTGTATTAAAAAAAAAAATTTAAAGCCAGTATACAAATACGATGCAAAAAATCAAAAACAAGGGAACAAGATGACGAACTTCAGACGTATATGCAAATTAATCAAAATAAGGAATTATTAGTTAATAAATAAGAGATTATAAGCGTGAATCAGTGCTCTAGAAACTCGAATAATAAACTTCCGTTTTTGGGGAAGATCAACTGTTCCAAGAAGTATGGACAACGTAATTTAGCATTATCATTAGATAGTCCACACTGACAGATAAGCCGCAGTCCCTAAAAATCAAAGTTTTTTTTAAAAGATAGCCCGCGACTTATCTTCACTAAATTATGGTAAGTCAAACTGCAAGAGGCGTTTGAAAACTTCTTTTAGGTGTTCCGAATAGTCTTTTTGGATTTTGAAGCCAGTAAAATATCACAAATGTTGACAAAACAAAGTCCAAAACTTTTTAAACAGCATGTGCAAAGCACTGAAAAGATTCTGCAGCATTCTTTAATTTAAACGACTTGTGGGAAAATTCAAAGAGTTAGAAAGGTGTGCATATTGCTATTTTTTCTGTCTGATTGATAAACAGGAATTTGATGGTAGATTGTCTTTAAGTCTAGAGTAGAAAACATGGTGCCACCTTCTAAATGCTGCATAAAATCTTGTAGACAGGGAATTGGATAATTGTCAGCATGTGTCAATTTAGTGGCCTGTAATCACCATAAGGTCTCCAATAATCATTCTTCTTTTTCATCATATGAAGAGGGCTATAGGTTGGACCTATAACTTTTAGATGACCTACAAATCACTTGTTCCATCATATATTTGATCTTTTATTCTTATAACTTTTAACTATTTTGCATCTTTAGCAAATTTTAATATTTAGGATGACAGTCTTCTCACTTTAGTGCAAACCGAATATATGTTGTTTTTATCTTCCTTTGAGTTAATAGCTTTAAAATTTCCACAGAAAAGATAGCCAAAAGACCTTTTCTATTCATGCATGTTGAAAGGAATCTACTGCAAAATAAGATTTAAACCCTTGGTCATTGTGTTTATTAGATTTATATGAGACAAGATTACACACTATTGTATTTTCTTAAAGAAAATATTTGTCACACCTGAACAATCATTATTGCATTATTGAAGGAAATTATTCTATTAAGTGGCAGTCTTTAACACTGAACCTATAGGAGAAATTCTGATTATGGAAGGCTATATTTCTATAAACAGAGTATTTGTTTATCCATAAACTGATTATGCAAGGATGACTATATATGTGACTATAATTTTCAATACCCTTTTTCAGAAGTTTTTGCAAAATACCACTTATTTTTTGGATAGCATTTCAGTGCATAAATGCATAGTTCTTATGCAGAATATATTGCTTTTTTTTTTTTTGACTATTTATCATGGCATTCACCAGTCATAATAAATTTGCATGCTATCTGTTAAATTTACGATTAAAATAGTAAAAGATACTACGTTGATCAATTATGGGGTTTTAGTTCCATTTTATATGAAATGGTTTCAAAACAATCCATATCTTTACAAAGTAACAAGTTAGCAGATGGAGACACTTTATTGCTTAGTCAGAACTAAGAGTTTAAACTTGGTACTGTCCTGCAGCTTAAAATTGCTTAAAAAAAAAAAAAAAAAAAAAAAAAAAATCACAAGCATAGAAAGAAAAGAAAAAAGGAAAATGGCAACAGAAAAATGATGAAGTGCATTAGAATAACTTATCCTTCCTTAAATTTTAGTTATAGTACTTACATTTCTTACAAGTTTAAAATTTGTTACTTTCTGTCTATTGTATATACTGTTGTTTCATTTTACTGTTTTTGTTATTCTCCTTCTGGCAGATAATTTGATTCCTGATTTCCTTACCCATTATTTTTTTTTAACATTATTGTGCAGAGGAAGGTGTGTGGCAATGGCAACAAGTATTTCCAAGATCCAAATTTTTTAAAGTCAAGCACGGAAGGTAGTAAGTCATTGTAGTCATTAGGCAGGTGATGTTATTGTTTTGGCCTAGGAATTTCAGCCAGTAATTATGAGCAAATATATGACCAAAATTATGCCCGAAATAAAAATCTGAATAATGGTAAACATACTATATTATTACAGATTGCTGATTTAATTAATGAATACAGTTTTAACTGCTAAGAAATAAGACTTCTCACACTAAACTCCAAAATAAAATAAAAACAGATAAAGAAAAATAATGGGCTCTTCCCAGCGTCGTCTGCTCAATCACGTGATAGAGGAAAACGAATAGTCGAATTCTGAGAATCGAATTCAATTAAATATTGTTCTGAAGAACAAAAATTTTAATATTTAATATAAAATAAAATAAAAGTAATATTGTGCATTTATAAACAGTAGAATAGTTGTATTTGTAAATTTAATAATTTTTTAAAAACATTTTATGTGTTTATTTATTTTTACCTATAAGAATCGATTTTTGTATATTGTAGTGTAACTGTAACATTAACTGATCTAGCAATAAATAATAGCTTCTTGTGGAATGTTTATGGATTATACGATATTGCACTGTCACTGATTTAAGTACCAAAAATCAGAGTTTTTAAACATGTCTTCATGAACATCAATAACAGGTATAAACTAAATGATGATTGTAAATGTATACAGCAAACAAAAGATGATGAATAATGATATAAAATTGATTAAAAATGATGATGTGTAAAAAATAACACAGATTAAATACGATTGATCAAAAATAAGAATATAAAATGTTATTTTAGCAATCGCTCTAGATAAACAAGACTTCGTCTGCTATTTGTTTTTCCTCTATCTTGTGACCTCTGACGTCAGGTGGGAAGAGTCCATTATTTTAGACATTTCCCCCTCCCCACACACCTATCAGGATTAAAAATACTTTTACAGCTGATAGATTTTTTTAAGGTAAATAAACAAGAGAAATACAAAAGCATAAAATAGTAAGAATGGACAAAAATGAGTAAATAAATATATATGGCCATTTCTTTCAGTAAAAACTAGGGCTTTGATATTTTGATTACTGTTTTAAAATAAAAAATTAAGAATTTTCTTTGAGCTCAAGTAAAGTAGGGAAATTAGAACCTGTGAAAATTTAAAAACTGAAGTATTTAAAGGAATAATACACTGTTTTATGCTTACAGAACACCACACACAAGAAGACTACAGATCTAAACAAAAACAAAGAAAGGAACATTTTGATTTAATTTATTATGATAAAGAGTGATTATTTGTTCTAAATGAAGCACCAAATTAATTTTTCAAATTCCAGTGGTTTCTCATGAATGATGTTTTAGGCTATCTCCTCATATGTGGCTAGAAACAGCCCATTATTGTGAACCATTTATTTATCTAATTGACTGTTAAAATAGCATCAAATTATCTAGTTTCTAATAAGCAAATCAATAAGATAAATACAGTAGAACCTCGATTATCCGAACCTCAATTAACCGAAATTACTCTCCGTAAACCGAAGTCGGTTTCTTCTTCACTTTTTTTTTCACTTTCTACTATCATCCAAAATTTTCTCTTAACAAACATGCATTTTTAAAGTTCTTTTGTATGCAAGCCGTCTTTTCCAAACTACGAGTGCAGATAAATATTTTGCAATTCCTTTTTTTTTAGAATTCCTTCTTGCAAGCTCAATTCTCAGTATGAGTGTACACTTCCCCACTCTCAAACGTCCTTGTTCTAAACAAAAATATACCCCATTTTGAAATTTGGAAGGTCATACTACCGAGTTCCAGAACAATCAAATGTTATTGCACCCTCTGATTGTAAGCATGTACAAAGAACCTATTCTCTTTAACTTGGGGTAGAGCTGCACGGCAAAGGATCGCCAATTTACACCAGATCAAGCTTCCATTTAAACCATTGTAAGTTTTTGTTTCAGAAATAAATTTATTTTCACTTATGATTTTAATTTATTTAACAGTTAAAATAGTCATAATACCAGTCCAATGATGATACTACATATTAAACTAGATGATTATTGATGAATTCTCGATTATCCGAAAATTTCGATTATCCAAAGTAGGTTCGGTCCCAATTACTTCGGATAATCGAAGTTTTACTGTAAATATTCCAGTTTAATTCATCGTTTTTAGCCACCCATACAGACCTATATTGACCTATAGACACAAAACATCCTTCATCAGATACCTCTATGAAATCCTATATGGTGTATATATATTTAAGAATAACAGCCAAAAATATTGTCCGCATTTAAATAAAATTTTTAAAAATTGTAATTGAAGATTAAGTACTAAAAATTAAAGCACCTTGTCAAAGTTGACTAGAATATCATTTTTTTAAATTTTATATATGCACCATTATCAATAAAGTAAATTTTGGACAACATTACATTGATTTCAAAAGCTCTGCAAAATTAAAAACATTTATCAATTTATGAATACATAAAGAAACAGAGAAATCCGCAAGTTTTCTGAAATTACTGTATTCCTTCTTATTTCATATATTTACTAATTTAGATATACTGAAAAATTTATAAAACTGAGAGGATTACGTGCATAAGACTCTAAAAGATGTTTTATTGTGAAAAATAACCCTTTTTTCTTTTAATATTTACTCAAGATTTTATACAACTAATTTTAGAATTATCTCTACATAAAAAATAATGCTGATTTATAATTTAAGATAAATTATTTGAATAAGTTACTGTGAGGAATTAAAATAACCACTGCAAAACTTTCTCTGAGTAAAAGTTCGCTATTAAAATATTTGCTTTGGAAAATAGTGTTATTAATCATTTTTTTTTTTTTTTTAAACCTTAATTACAGCTTTTAACAAAACTTATTAAAAATTTCTGGATATAGCCCTAGAATAATATTTAGAATGATAAAATTTTAAGGATTAAAATAAAATCTTAAAAACTTGACAACAGATGTCAATAAATTGTCTTTAATATAACAAAATGCCTCTCATTGTAAAAATTGAAATCAAACTTATCTATGGATAAAATATTTTTCCAGTGGTCAAATATTGAGAAGAAATTCTTACCTAAAATAATCTATGTTTCATAAATTATATACTATTAACATACAATTTAATAATATATGCTGTAATTATAAATAAATTAATTAAATACACTCTTTTTGCATATATAAAATTAGTAGTTTCATAAATAAATTTATTATTTTATTATAATAGATTTTAAACCCACAAAACTACCGACAAACACTAACAAATGGATATTTATATACAGACATAAGTACTTAAAACAAATGAAAGACATTGCAAGTTATATATATATATATTTGTACAAATGCAATAGAAAAAGGAAAAGGGACTAAATCTGAGCTGCCTATTTTCTGTTTAAATAAATTAAAAATTATTGCTTTATTAAGTATTCAGAGAAAAGACAAATGTTTGAAAAACTATACATAAAAATCAACAACTGCTTTAAAAGTTATTTTTGTCATAGAACATCATCTTCGGAAAAGATACTTTCAGGCTCAGACGAGTGGGTCAATTTCTCATAAATGAGGAAGACGATACATATGTTGGGTGTAACATGAAGAAAGTACGCAGGCAAACCTTTGTAAAACCCCCGAACGCCTTCATACCTATACATAAAGATATAGTACCTGCCTCAAGAACAGGTTACACAAACACTTGATATAAAAAAAAAAAAAAAAAAAAAAAAAAACTAGATTTTTCAGAAACATACCTCAAATTTTGAACAACGACGTTTGTTCTTACCAAAGGCTGAAGACTTAATTGTTGAATTAGTTCAAATTATTAAAGAAGTTATATTAACACAAAGATAAATTTCAATTTTTAAGGAAATGCTAATGAAACTTCTTTTCTCTCACATTATTATTATTATTATTATACAAATATACACTTAACATTAGAACGATTGGAGCAGTCATTTTGACTGCAGAGCTAATTAGCTATACACCAGAAAATGACACCTGTTCATTCTAGTGTTAATAAAGTATTTTAAATTAATTTAATGCTTAACTAATTAAGGAAAAAGAAAACATATATATATATATGTTTATAAAGCACTTTGTTTTAAAATATTTAATTAAAAAGATTTTTTAAAGCTTAATAACCAATTTTATAAATATTTTATGCATTTAGAAATTTTAAATTAATGTTCTGTCATTGTAACCAGCAGTATATAAATACAATTGCTGAGAAGCATGTAATCATCAGCTAAAATATTATTGCCTTAAAATTATTTCCAACAAATTATACAAACCTCCATGTCTGTCTGATAACTTGCAAAACACCTGAATAGTCAGCATATTGGTCTTGTAGACGTGCACGTATCACTTGATATGGATATGTCAGACTAGCAGCAAAAAGCTTTGACAAAGCAGCAAATGACAAATATTGAAGAGTGCCCTGGAATATATTGCCAGATTAATTATAAATCAAAAGTCCATTTTAAAACAGCTTAAAATAAGAAAAGAAATCTTGGTTATACAAAATAAATACAAAATGATCTTCAATATATTTTGCAGTAAGAATAAAATCAAAGTTAATAGCAAAAGGATAGGAATACTGTCATAAACTTCAAGGCTTGCTTTACAATCTTGGCAGCCCCAGGCAATAGATTTTTGGCTAATAGATATTATGCTAGGGCATATGTGACCCCAGGTAAATTTTCTGTGATTCAAGTACATTTTTACCATCAAAAAGAAGTTGCACTGTGAATAATAATTTATTACAGGTAATGTTAAAAAAATTCACAATAATATAGACAAATCTGGTAGAACTTCTTTAAGTCTATTTGTAAGTAAATCTTGCAAACAGTCAGTGGAAGATATGATAGCATTTTGAGAAATAATAATGTTTAAAGTTTCAATTTTAGTAGAAGGGTTCTTGCCTTCAATGTCAAAAAAAAAAAAAAAAAAAAATGCTGGTGCCATTATCATATAGAGCTAAAGAGGTGCTTGGGATTGTTAAGATGTCATTGAAGTAAAATTTATAGAGCAATTTTAGAACCTTGGGGAGCACTTGTATTAATACTTCTGTGAAAGCAAAATGAGGTAAGAAACAGTGTATTTAACTGCAAAATCTCTAATAAGTTACTGTGGATGAATTTGAGATAGAGAATTAGAATTTGAAGTTCGGTGAGGCTAAAAATAAGGCTATTAGGCCAAACTATGCCAAAGGCTTTAGCAATGTCTAAAAAAAGGACTCTGACTTTTTCAGAATTAATAAAATTATCGTGAATGAATTCGGTGACTTAAGATCTGGTGGGTGGTGAAATATTTAGGTCTAAAACCAAATTGTTTACAGGAGTAAAGAAGGAAATTAATAAATCTAATAAAAAAATATGTTCATGAAGTTCACAAAAAAAGGGAAGTACAGTAATGGCTCAGCAATTCTTGGCTAGGACAGGGTCTTCATCAAATTTCTTGATTGAGATAATGATAGCATGATGCCAGGAGATAAGGAAATAAGAGTATTTAAATATAGCATTGATAAGTAGGGCTAAAATATTGGTATAATTTATAGGGATTATGAACTTTGTTCATGTTGTATTGGTTAGAGACATCAGGATGAGATGGAATTGAGTTTCATATTGGTCAACAATGCTTTTGACCTTTTTTTTTTTGTCACCTTACAAGCAAGTTTGCTGTTTTTATTTTTAAGAAGGGAGGGGGGGGGGGGTTACAGATTCAATCTTACTAAACACAAATGGAAAAAAAAAAAAAAATCTTCAGCAAAAATATTATAACGAATCTTTCATGGAAAAAAATTGCAACATTGATCAAGAAAAATCAATTGGTTATAAGGGAAATCAAACGCTGAACTATGCATAAGAATCGCATGCAGAAAATCAATTTGTAAGTAAACACTACTCTTCGATTTTTCACGCAGCTTTCAAAAAATGCTTAAACCACAGAGGTAGATATATTAACCTTCTACCTCCATGGGCTAAACTCGATACTATGCTCACATTGCAATACGGATATACGTGAATCGGTGTATGCCTGTGTCTAGTTGAGATCCGACTGTTAAAGATGAGTCTGTAAGATGAGTTCTGTAAGATGAGTCTGGGGGTTACAGACTCAGGGGTTTTCAGCAATTCCTTACAGAATTATCAGTAGGAGTGAAAGATTCAATGAAGTTATTCCATTTTTTCCTTTTAAAAAAGAATAATTTCCTGTTTAATTTTTGAGGTATTTTATTTCAGTTCTTGTGGGATTTACTAAATTGCCAAAGTCTTCTAATATTATTGCAAAAGGAGATTTTAGTTCTGATATAGAATGGTAGGGCTTGGTTCTTTTAAGTATTTGAAAAATAAAAACTTTGAAAGATAAATAAAATACTTTATTTTTCTCATTTAACTTCTGATACCAATAAAGGATAGCCTATGCAGAACAGAAAGATTTTTAAATGCATTCCTGCGTTTATTTTCCTCTTCAATAACAAATGCCACCATTTATTATCATGTTGCAATTATAAATCCTACATCATCCCCTCTCCCTTCCTCTTTTTCATCTAATTTTTAAAATATCTAGCTTTTATTCCTTATTCCAATACAATTAAAAGCATATATTTATTGAAAGTAAATATTTTAATACCTTATTGTGTTTTTACACAAAGTGAAAATCCTTAAAGAAGGTTACTTTCGTTAAAACCAGTAAAAACTACAACATCAGAAACACCAAAGAAACATATTTGGGAAGCATATAGCTGTTTTGGTAGCCTTAAGCGTACCGTCTTCAGTGCATAAAGAACTCTGGAACTGAAGAAGTGCTCGTATATATAGAAGAGGGACCAAATTCTGTTCAACCAATAGGATTACGGGAAAGGTGGGGAGAGTGGCCAATAGGAATTTTAGAAACGCTAGCTGTGTTATACAGTAGAAAAATTAAGAAAATGTGGACTGAATGTAAAATTTCCAACAATCAGACAAATAGGGAACAACAAAATCACAATTTACAAGATTTTTATAAATACGAGTATAAAAAGCTTCAAAGAAATCGAGCTCATGAATGGATTTAGGTCTGCAAATTATTTCAGCTGAATCAAATTTAAAATTATGATTTTCCTCCCAGCAATGCTCAGAAATAGCCAATTTATTGGTTTCTTGTTTGCAGACGTAATTAATATGTTCTTTTAGATGAAATTTAAGACTGTGTTTAGTTTGGCCAATGATGATAAACCACACTGACAGGAAATACTATAAATGCCCCAAGAATTATGCATATCTATAGGATCTTTTAACTGAGGAAAGTTTATTGGAAGGCGAAACTATTACTTTAAAATCATATTGTTTGAGAATTTTAGCTATGGCTTGACTAGATTTAGGAAAACAGGATAAAACAATACTGATATTAGAAGAGACTGATTTAGTAGACGAAGTACGAGGTAGTTGTAATTTTTGGATAGCTTTGTCTATAATGAAAGGGTCATAACCTCTATCAATTGCAACGGCTTTCAGATATTTAATTTCAGAGCTTAATAAAACAGGATTTGAACAAATATTAAGGGCACGGTTAACAAAAGTATAGAAAGCAGCTAATTTTTGGTTAGATGGATGACATGAATGCGCATGGGGATGTAGACCCAGCTAAAAAATTCTGCAGTTTTTCCGCAGCAAAACCCCAAAACTGTAGAACTTCTGCAGTATTTCAAATAATGTGCTTTTAACTTTAAAAAAACTACAGAATTTATAAAGTAAAGTTCACGACTTAATAAAAACTGCAGAGTTTTTAAAGTGAAGTTCACAACTTAATAAAAACTGCAGAATTTTTAAAGTGAAGTTCACGACTTAATAAAAACTGCAGCGATTTTAAAGTAAAGTTCACGACTTAGTAAAAACTGCAGCAATTTTAAAGTAAAGGTCACGATTTAATAAAAACTGCAAAATTCTTAAAGAAGTGATGTGACTTCAAAAATATCTCAGACTTTTCACATTGAACTTCATTACAAATGGTAACTATAAAACAACTGCACTTTTACATAAAATTGCGAAGAATAGTATTAAATATTAATAATAATAATAATAATAATAATAATAACAATAAACTGCATCTTTGTAAGGGCGGGTTATAGACTATAAAATTTCTAAATTATGCCAAAGGCAGAATTTAGTTTAGTACGAAAATCTGTTAATTTAAGTGTATAAAATTTTAATTTTTAATTTTAATTTTTTTTTCTCATTTTTGACTAAAACTAGGCCACGTACTTTTTTTAAATGACTGAAATGCTTTAAAAATGAAGTGTTTCCACATAAATTTCATACTTTAGTTAATTTTAAAAAACCTAATTGTCGTATCGAAAAACTGTTTCCACCGCTGGATTCAGAAAATTCGCCCCTTTCGTTAGGTACTGAATTTGTAACGATAGGAATGATATTTCTAATATGTTTTCGGGTTTATATAAAACTGGTCTACAAAAAATAGATTGAAACTATAACAGTCCTCCTCCAAACAGTTTCCTTGTTAAGATTTTTGAACAACTAAGCCTCATTATGCATTTTTTATGTACAATTTTGCCCGCTAAAATGTTCGAATAAAATTCGAAATTTTGATAAAATTTTTGAGATATTTTTTTCTTTTTTTTTGACTTTTAATATAAAATCTGAATAAAAAGCATTTCAAGGAGATACAAAGAAAATTGTTTTTCGAGCATATGCATGGGTTTGCAAAATTGATTCATTAAAAAACTAGTATGTCGTATCAAAAGAAATACGATTTTTTTACTTTCTTCTATATTCAGTAGAAGAAAGTAATGGATTCGTAAAAATTTTCGACCTCGGGTTTTTGATGAATTCACACGTTTTAAGAGCTGTAGAACACGATTTGACCATTTTTAGAAAATGTCTGTCTGTCTGTCTGTGTGACAAAATTTTGTGGTAACTGTATCTCAGGAACTACACTGCACAGAATTTCATACAAATTGGTACGTAGTTGCACCTTGACATAAATTAGTATCTATCAACTTTCGGTAAAAATTGTCTTACAGGTTGCGTTGTCATCCCGCTTGTTTTAAATTTTTAACATGGTGATATAGGACAAATTTTGTATAAATGTGCATAAAGAGAATCATTTTATATTAATCATTATGAAATTTACAAGAATTATTTATGATAGAGATAATCAACTGGGAAAAAAAAATTGTATGTGTAGGAGCCTCGCCACCCCCTGGGGGGGAAGTCCCCCCTCGAAGGGAGTAATTTTCAAGATGGGTATTTTTCGAAAAGTCTCATCAATACCTTTAACGAATGGTTGAACTATAAATCTGTGATAATTTAAAACAAAGTTATCGATTTTTTTTTTTTTTTACTTAAAAAAAAAAAAAAAAAAAATATTACTGAGTGAATTTTTATAGGAAAATATAGAAGAAAGTCTTGTGGTGGGCCCAACATACTAGTTTTCTAAGTTTTTTAAGTTAAAAAATGAAAAAATCGATAACTTTGTTTTAAATTATCACAGCAATTCGTTATAAAGGTATTGACGAGATATTTCGAAAGATACCCAAATTGAAAATTCACTCTCCCTGGGGGTGTACCGCCCCCGAGGGAAAGGGATGTTTCCACATGCACAAAATTTTTTTCTAGTTTACTACTACTATTATCAATAATTCATAATAGTTTTACGATCACACGTTAAAAACTAGTATCCAACAAAAAAAGCCACATGTATAGGAAAAAAGAAAAAGTCTTGTGGTGGCCACAACATACTAGTATGTTGTGGCCACCACAAGACTTTCTGCTATATTTTCCTATACATATTCAATCAGTTACAATATAAAAAAAAAGGTACGATTTTTTTTCTAAGGTTTTTTTTTTTTTTTTTTTTTTTTTTTTGTTAAAAGTAAAAAAAATCGATAACTTTGTTTTAAATTATCACAGATTTATAGTTCAACCATTCATTTTAAACGTATTGACGAGATCTTTCGAAAGATACACATCTTCAAAATTCCCCGTCAGAGGGGGGGGGGGGGTTAGCGATGACCCCACATGCACAGAAATTTTTTACTAGTTAACTATTACTATTATCAATAACTCATATTAATTTTACAACCACACAAGTTAAAAATAACTCTCATTATGTACATTTATACGAAATTTTATCCTATACTAGTATGGCAGCTGCCATGTTAAAAATTTAGAAAACATGAGATCACAGCGCCACATGTTGAGCGATTCATCCCCAAATGTAATCAGCACCAGTTTAGGTCAGGGACCAACTAAATACCAAGTTTGGTTAAATTTCGTTAAAAAACTAGTATGTTGTGGCCACCACAAGAGTTTTTTCTGTATTTTCCTATACATATTCAATCAGTAACAATATTTAAAAAAAAAAAAAAAAAAAAAAAAATTACGAATTTTTTTTTTAAGTTTTTTTTTTTTTTTTTTTTTTTTTTTTTTGTTAAAAGTAAAAAAAAAAAAAATCGATAAATTTGTTTTAAATTATCACAGATTTATAGTTCAACCATTCGTTTTAAAGGTATTGACGAGATCTTTCGAATTATACCCATCTTCAAAATTTACCCCCCCGGGGGGTACTTCCCCCCCCCCCAGGGGGGAAGCGATGCCCCCCCATGCACAGAAATTTTTTCCAAGTTAACTATTACTATTATCAATAACTCATATTAATTTTATGTCGTGGTATTAATGTATGTCGTGGACCAACTAAATACCAAGTTTAGT
>OZ005660.1:227210936-227296936 GCA_963930645.1 Salticus scenicus
TAAATTTCGTTTAAAAAAAAAAAAAAAAAAAAAAAGTACAATTTTTTTTTCTGTTTTTTTTTTTTTGTTAAAAGTAAAAAAAAATCGATAACCTTGTTTTGATTTATCACAGATTTATGGTTCAACCATTCGTTTTAAAGGTATTGACGAGACCTTTCGAAAGATACCCATCTTGAAACTTTGCCCCCCCCCTGTGGGGGGGGAACGATGCCCCCAAATGCACAAAAATTTTTTCCTTGTTAACTACTACTATTATCAACGAGATCTTTCGAAAGATACCCATTATGAAAATTTACCTCCCGGGGGTGTATTTCCCCCCTAGGGGGGGAAGTGATGCCCCCCCCCCATGCACAAAATTTTTTTCCTAGTTACATACTACTATTATCCATAATTCACATTAATTTTAGAATCACAAGTTTAAAATAACTCTTATTATGCACATTTATACGAAATTTTGTCCTATGCTGCCATGTTAAAAATTTAGATAAAATGCGATCACAGCGTCACGTGTTGAGCTATTGATCCTCAAATCTAATCAGCACCAGTTCATGTCAGGGTGCAACTAAATACCAAGTTTGGTTAAATTTCATTGATTGGTTCGTGAGATACAGCGTCCACAAAAAAATGATACAGACAGACAGACAGACCTTTTCTAAAAACTATTAATTCGTGTTTTGGACATCCCAAAACATGTAAATCCATCAAAAAACGGAGGTCGAAAATTTTCGCGAATCCAATACTTTCTCTATATTACATATAGAAGAAAGTAATAACTCTCATTATGTACATTTACACAAAATTTTGTCCTATACTGCCACGTTAAAAATTTACTAAAAATGCAATGACAGTGCCACCTGTTAAGCGATTGATCCCCAAATCCAATCAGCACTAATTTTTGTTAGGGTCCAACTAAATACCAAGTTTGGTTAAATTTCGTTCGTTGGTTCGTGAGATACAGTGCCCAAAAAATTTGTGATACACACAGACAGACAGACAGATATTTTCTAAAAACAGACAAATCTTGTTCAGGACATCCCAAAATGTGTAAATCCATCAAAAATTGGATTTCGAAAATTTTCACTAATCCAATACTTTCTCTATATGCAGTCGGCCGCAAAATTATCCGAGCACTAGCGAAAATTCCTATGCAAAAAAAGTACACTTAATGCTGTTTTGTTAATTAAATCCTTGTCGAATCATGTTCTTAGACTGACTAAGACAGGATTCAACAAGGGTTTATTTAACAATACCGTATTAAGTGTACTTTTTTTTACATAGGAATCTTTGCTACTGCTCGGATACTTTTGCTGCCGATTGTTTGCTTTATACGACAGAAGAAAGTAATAAGAAATGGCGACAAAAGCAATACTCAAAAAAAAGTACACTATCATCATTTTTAAATCATAAATTGCGACAAAAGTTTTATTTAAAAAAAAATGATTATGCAGAAAATAATAATAATGATTATAACAAAACCGGGGACTGTCCCCAGAAAATGATGACGTTTGGTGGCCTTATCCTAGAATTGATAGCGGCAAATAACTTTGTTTCATGATCCAATTATCTTTTTGAATAAACATTTGAATTTTGTTTTAATTACACAGTATCGACTGTGTGAAGTATATTTTTAAATAATCCTTTCAAATTTTTATTTAAGAAACGCAGGAGCTATTGAACAACTCAACTTATAGAAACAAACATTTGTTTACTGTTACGAATACGATGGCCATGGCGTGCTTCTTCTAATGCGAAACGCGTTGTTATGTCTGGTGTAGTGAAAAAATTAATTACAAGATAAATAATTCTAAGTAAAATTTAATTTAAAAGAATATAAAAATTTATGAAATAAAAATGAATGTGCTGTGGAAGTTAGTGCAGACTGCAGACTGATGAATATGATATAGCTGATGAGGTATTTGTAATCCACTCGCTGCTCGTTAAAGAAGTTACCAGAGGTAAGTGTCTGAATCGAAATCTTTTTTCTTTTTTTAATTTCAGTTGTGTTTTAAATAAATAATAATAATAAATCACCTCTTCTTCCTGTAATACATTTAAAAAGAAACGTCTATTGCCGATCAATTTAACAGCTGAAGAAAGAAATGTTTAGGGTTAAAAATATACATATAATTTTCGTTCTCTCTCTGGATTACTGTATTTGTTGCATAATCTTAATTTATTTTCTATTATTTACATGCAGTTCCAAATTTTACTGATGTTTTTAGAGACTCCAGGCTTTGACCCATTCTTGCCGTCAGGAGGCGGGCTGTTCTTCCACTGGAGATCGTCTGCCTTTTTTATGTTTATTGATTGGCAACATGTTTTTTGCTGATGATAAAAAGTTTTGTTTTTCTGTTGTAAAAGAAGGATTGTGAATCCGCAAGGATATGGAAGAGCGTTCTTCTGACGCTCGACAGCTAATATTAAATGCTTGGCAGCTAATATTAAATATTGTGATAGATGCAGATATTAATGAAACAATTATGTACATAAAATGTTAATAGTGCGTCTAATTAAACGTTTGTGTCGTGAAACTTGAGCTGTGTTCTTTTCAACTACTTTGTGATTACTTAGAATAAGCCGGCGAAAAAGAACAAGACCTGTCGGGTAAGAAATATTTTATCCTCTTTCTTATGAAATTTATAAAACCTGACGGGACATTTAATGGCGCCCGTTCACAGGGACGCCGGTAGAAAAATTTGTTCTAAGTAATAAATTCTAATTTGTTCTAATGAATAAAGTATAGAAATAGAATATAATTTATTCTAATTGAAATATGATCTCATTTTTATGAGAAGATAACATTAAAAATTTGAAATACTTTTTGTATGCATTATTGAGAATAATTTTGAAAACATAAAATGTATGTTTATTTTTGAGCTGCTCATTTGATATTTGGAACAATATGAAGAATTTGTTTATGTTGAAGAAAATGTTAATACATATTCTATGAATGCATATTTTGATTTTACATTGATTTTGCATATTTTGATTTAATAAAGAAGATTATTATTTTATATGAAAATTGTTATTTTGAATCAAAGTGTTTCGAAAATTGAATGTTTTTGTTCTCAAAACATTATTTAGAATTCTGATGTTTTCTTCCCAGAATTACTTTCGATTTCGGAATATTTTTTTGTTCTCGTTTCATGAAGCTTTGATTTGAAGTGTTTGTTTATTATTTTATCAGTCTTTATTTGAATTATGGAAGCCGCAACTAAATTACGCGGTTCTTATCGAGGTACCTTTACAAAATTTACTGAAAAGGTAAAAAACCTTTTAGAAACTGAAACTTGTGACATCGATTCTTGTGCTGGGTTCTTAGCACAGTTACAAGAAAAATATTCCAGAGTTGAAACGCTTGATAAAGAAATTCTTCAAATTTTACAAGTTGATGAAAAATGTACTCAGACCATGTTGGATAGCGAAATCGAAAGTGCTGATAATTATAGTAGTACTTATATTGATTTAAAAACAAAACTTGAACGTAGAATAAATTTACCTTCGGATTTAAATTCAAGTGTACTTGAAAACGAAAGTAATTCTAAAAGAAGATTTAAGTTACCAAAAATTGAATTACAAAAGTTTGATGGTAATTTAAAGGACTGGTTATCATTTTGGGGATTATTTAAGAAAATTCATGAAGATCCAAATATTTCGGAGGTAGATAAATTTCAGTATCTACTTCAATCTACTCAAAAGGGGTCTAGAGCCAGAGAAGTCGTAGAATCTTTTCCCGTAACAGCTGAGAACTATTCACAAGCGGTTGATTGTTTACATACAAGATTTGGCAGGGAAGATGTACTAATTGAAGTTTATGTTAGGGAATTATTAAGCCTTGTGCTAAGTAATACTGTAAATCAGGAACATAAATTACCAATTGTGAAGCTTTATGATAAATTAGAAACACAGTTACGATCTTTAAAAATGCTTGGTGTAACAAGCGATAAATATGCCTCAATGTTATACCCATTAGTTGAATCTTGTTTACCAATAGATCTTTTGCGTATTTGGGAAAGACACTTGAATTCTGTTTCTCTTAGTTCGGAAGATAAATCTTTTAATAAATTAGAAACTTTAATGCAGTTTTTACGTAATGAAATTCAAGGTGAAGAAAAAATTAATTTAGCGACAAGTGGATTTGGTTTTGAAAACAAACCCAAGAAATTTAACACAATGAAATCTAAAAATTTTCTAACACACAATAAAATTATTCCAACAGGTATGGAACTTTTAACCTCGTCCCAAGGTAAACAAAACCGAGAGCAAGAGTGCGTGTTCTGCGATAAGCCACATCTAAGTGCGGAATGTAGAAAAGTAGCAAACTTGACTTATGATCAAAGAAAACAAAATGTTATGAAACGGGGAGGCTGCTTTAAATGTTTAAAATTGAACCACATTTCTAGTTCGTGTAGAAGTAGATGTAACTGTGCGATTTGTGGGAAACCCCACCATACTCTTCTCTGTAAGAATGATCCAAAATCAGCTGCGCACGCACAAAGGATTAAAAATGACAAGAATACTTCCGATCAAGATACAACATTATCAAATGTTTCATCAACTCCCAGTGTTTTGCTACAGACACTCGTGATTAATTTAAGAGGTGAAAACAGAATTTTAAAAATTCGGGCGATTATTGATTCCGCTTCCCAAAGGTCTTACATCTTAGAAAACACTGCAAAAAAGATTGGATACAAGCCAATAAGAAAAGAAAAACTCAAGCATTCCTTGTTTGGTGGTTCGAACACGAATACTTTGACACACAATGTTTACAAAGCTTACCTTTCTGATGTCAGCGAAACTTATCGTTGCAATTTTGAAGTTTTGAGTCAGCCTACAATTTGTTTTACTATGCCACCGGTCACTCAAGAACTGTGTGAAGATGATTTATCAGGTACGGGGATATATTTAGAAGATTGCCTTAATCCCATAGAGCTCCTTATAGGTGCAGATGTAGCTGGCAAATTAATGACAGGAAAGCTGAAGAATCTGAAATCCGGCCTGACCGCTATTGAAACAAGGCTAGGTTGGACTGTTATGGGACGCACTAAGAAGTTTACTGAAGATACTGAAAACCTTGTAGTCACTTCGATGTTAGCTAGAGAAGTAAAAATTTCTGATCTGTGGGAACTAGATGTCCTAGGAATTAAGGATCCTGCAGAGAAACAGTCAAAGGAAGAACTTGAAGAAGCATCCAAAAATCATTTTGAGAAAACTCTAAGTAGAGATGATGACGGACGCTATGTTGTAAAATTACCATGGATAGAAGGACACCAAGAACTCCCAGATAACAAAACAATTGCTGAACGAAGGCTAAAATCAACTGTGAGGACTCTGAAGAATAAGGGTCTTATTGAAGATTATGAAGAAGTTTTTTGTCAGTGGCTTGGTGAAGAAATAATTGAAGAAGTAAATACTGATGAATTCGAGAAGATAGATTGCCATCATCTGCCTCATAGAGCAGTTATAAAAGAGCATTCAACGACAACAATTCGTCCTGTTTTCGATGCTTCTGCAAAAGAAAAGAACAGTTACTCTTTGAACGATTGCCTAGCTAAAGGTCCAAACTACATGGAGTTGATTCCTAACATTTTGAATAAATTTCGTTTGAACAAGTATGGGGTAGTATCAGACATTCGCAAAGCATTTCTACAAATAAGAATAAATGAAGAAGATTGTGATTTTCTAAGATTTCTGTGGTGGGAGGGCGGTGATTCTAATAAAGTGAAGATTTACAGACATCGTCGAGTAGTATTTGGGGTAAACTGCAGCCCATTTCTTTTAGGAGCTACTCTAAATTTCCACCTAAGTAATGTTCCAGATTATTTGCAAGAGACTGCTTCTAAACTTAAAAACTCTATGTATGTCGACAACTGTGTTACAAGTTGCAGTTCCGAAGAAGAAGTAGTTAATTTTATGGCACAATCTAAAGAAATCATGTCAGCGGGATGTTTTGATCTTAGAGGATGGATAGGTAATGGTCTACCACCAAGTGTGTACGGAATTCCTGAAGAAGATTTTCCAGAGACTGTCTCAGTTTTGGGCTTAAATTGGAATATTCTGGAAGATACTCTATACTGTAGTTTAAGGTTTGAAGAGTGCGAAAATGCAAATCTAAGTAAGCGATTTATCCTGTCCTTAGCAAGTAAGATTTTTGACCCCATTGGGTTTCTCTGTCCTGTCACTTTAATTGCAAAGATCATAATGCAAGAATGTTGGCGTAGGAAACTGCCCTGGGATGCCAAGCTACCAGATGACATCGAGAAAAAATTTCTGAAATGGGAAAATGCATTAAAATGCTTGGAAGGCATTAGAATCCCTAGAAGGATATTAGAAAATCATGCTCTAAATACAAATGTGTCATTCCATGTGTTTTGTGATGCATCAAGCCACGCTTATGCAACTTGTATATATATCAGAGAAGAAAATAATTTTCATGTGAGATGTCAATTGGTTCAAGCTCGTGCTCGAGTAGCACCCTTGAAATCAGTCTCCATACCGAGACTAGAATTATTAGCATGTTGTTTGGGTGTTAGATTAATGAATTCTATAAAAGGAGACTTCTGTGACAGCCAAGTTCAAACTTTCTATTGGTCTGACTCCATGAACGCATTGTTCTGGATAAAAAATCAAGAACCATGGGGAGTATTTGTGCTGAATCGTACCAGAGAAATAAGATCTTTGAGTCATCCCAACGACTGGAGATACGTCCCGGGTAACTTAAATCCAGCTGACCTTCCATCAAGAGGTTGCAATGCTGATGCTTTACTCAAATCCCTTTGGTGGGAGGGTCCGGAATTTTTGAAGACACCAACGAGTCAATGGCCGAGACAAGAAATCTCACCCGAAATACAGATTGTCAATTCAGAAAAAAAAAGGTCGATCATTTCTGCTCTAAGTACTGAAACTACTGAGAAGTTTTATGAGAGATACTCGTCTTACGTGAAATTATTAAGAGTTACGGCATGGATATACAGATTCATCTCGAATCTTCGAAATCATTCTAAACGAAATTCTGGGGATCTTACAAATAAAGAACTTAAACATGCTGAATTAATCCTGTTAAAGATGGTTCAAAGGGAAGACTTTCCTAAAGGAATAGATGATCGTTTACGAAAACTTCATCCCACCGTTGACAAAGATGGCCTTCTAAGGGTAAAGTCTCTTATACTTAGAAGTAAAGATAATACAGACTTTCGTTTGCCTATCATTTTACCAGGAAATCATTACATCGTGCAGAAATTGATAGAATGGAAACATAACGAATTAAACCACGCAGGAGTACAAATATTAATGAACCATCTCCGAGAGAAATATTGGATTCTCAGGTGCAGAAAGTCCATACGGCAAGTTACCTTACGTTGTATAAGATGCAAACGCTTCACCGTAAATTCTGTTCAGCCTGAAATCACCGCCTTGCCGGAAGACAGGATCAGAGATGCTGCTATCTTTGAAATTACCGGGGTTGATTTAGCCGGACCTTTGTACTTGAAAATGGTAAAAAATGTTGGATTGTGCTGTACACCTGCGCTGTTTACAGAGCGGTACATCTTGAATTATTAACATCATTATCCTCTGAAGCATTTTTGCAAACCCTGCGAAGATTTGTTGCGAGAAGGGGTCGACCTTCTGTAATATACAGCGATCGAGGCACAAATTTTTCAGGAGCTTCGAAGCTATTTACTGATCCTATACTTGCAAAAGTACGGAAGGAAGCCCTAGTACAGAACATAATATGGAAGTTTATCCCCCCAGATTCACCATGGTGGGGTGGCTGGTGGGAACGCTTAATAGGCTGTACAAAGCAAATTTTGAGAAGAGTATTAGGACGAGCAGCTCTAGATTTTGAAGAACTTTACACAATTATATGTGATATCGAATGTTTGATGAATTCCAGACCATTAACTACTATTTCTGAGGATCCCGATGATTTAATTCCATTGACTCCGAGCATGTTTTTGCAAGGAATTAAAGAAACTGGTCTTCCTGACCTAGATAACTTCGAAAATGTGAATTTAAAAAGAAGACTTCGATATTTGCTAAAATTGAAGAAAGATTTACGGAAAAGATTCAGAATTGAATATCTAGGACAATTAAAAAATTCAAAGGGTATCGCTAAGACTGACAAAAAAATTGCTGTAGGAGACATAGTTCTCGTCGGTCATGATAATCAAAAAAGAATCAACTGGCCATTAGCCAGAGTTGTGGAAACTTATCCTGGTAAAGACGGAATAGTTCGAGTGGCAAAAATCAAGACAGGAAATGGATTTTTGATACGCCCAGTTCAAAGACTTTATCCGTTAGAGATCTCTTCTGATGAATCTAGTGATTTTCGTGCAAAGTATACTGCAAATGGAACTTTGATACCTACTCGTTCTACACCGAAAAGATGCCCTGATTCCTCTGAACTGTCTAGAACTGTTTCAAAGAATGTCAAGAAATCTGTTGAGATACCTGACGAAAAACCACGATTTACCAGGAGGGGTAGATCCATTAGAGCTCCAGATAGACTGAATTTATAATTGACTGATAGAACTTTATTTACCTTTTTTTTTTTTTTTTTTTTCCTTTTCTCTCTGTTCCTTTTCATTTTTGCTTGATGTAATGTTTATTAATATGTCTTTTTTCTCTTTTTTAGTTTGATTTTGTACAAGATTGCCAAAATCAAAGGTGGGAGGATGACCCATTCTTGCCGTCAGGAGGCGGGCTGTTCTTCCACTGGAGATCGTCTGCCTTTTTTATGTTTATTGATTGGCAACATGTTTTTTGCTGATGATAAAAAGTTTTGTTTTTCTGTTGTAAAAGAAGGATTGTGAATCCGCAAGGATATGGAAGAGCGTTCTTCTGACGCTCGACAGCTAATATTAAATGCTTGGCAGCTAATATTAAATATTGTGATAGATGCAGATATTAATGAAACAATTATGTACATAAAATGTTAATAGTGCGTCTAATTAAACGTTTGTGTCGTGAAACTTGAGCTGTGTTCTTTTCAACTACTTTGTGATTACTTAGAATAAGCCGGCGAAAAAGAACAAGACCTGTCGGGTAAGAAATATTTTATCCTCTTTCTTATGAAATTTATAAAACCTGACGGGACAGGCTTAGTTCGGCAGATGATTTTCAGCTATTTATTTATTTATATTATTTTGCTGTCGTTAGATTCAGAAAATTCTGCTACTGGGCTGTATTTGATTTTTCATAAATTTTAATTAAATGAAAATTTAACTTTTTATTAGTAAAAGAATTAAAAAAAAGTTGAATAGAGCAATGAGCTTTTATTTATTATTATTTTTTAGAAATTATAGATACAGGTAACTTTGTCCTTTTTAATATGTTTTTCATTTCTGCTTGCATGCATGTAGTGTATTTATTTGTTTAGTTCATTTCTGTATTGTGTTGTGTTCTGTGAGCTTCTATCTAAACTAAGTGTTCTTTTTTGTTTGTTTGTTTGGTTTTATTTCCTTTTTTAAATTCCCTAAAAATATGTAAATTATGATAAAATTCACATGCCTAATATGTTTCCCATTTTGATGTGAAAGGTTTTTCATTTCAAGATTATTGATTTTTATGAATATCCTGTTTTTCAACCAAAAAATTTAATAAATTGGCCCCAAAAGTGTCGTAATTAAACTTTTGCTTTAAACAACTTTTCGCAGTTGAAATAGGCAAGTGGAAGCGCTACCAAATTTGCTATATAGAGATGATTATGATTCTTGAGATGCACTTGTCCATTTTAACTTATAGGGACTGTTTACAGTGGAAATTTAATTGTAACCATCTTGTAAGTATATAGATAAGTTAGTGATGCATGCAATAATTTATTAAAACAAAAACTAAAAGCTAAGCTTTACTATGGGGCACCCAACCCATTGGCAATTTGTGACGCTGTGATGCGATTCAGTGTATCGACACTTTTTAATAGTAACCATTTTGTGTAGAAACTTTGCTTAACTGTCTCGGAACTTTGATTCTCCTTTCAATGCACCAATCATTCGTGTATGTTTATCATAATGTGGCCCAGCTGAATGATTTTTTTTGTGTATTTGAGATTTAAAAATTAATTTTTTGAGTGTATTTTATTATTATTATTATTTTTTAATAAGTGTAATTATTTAGGAAAAATTAGTGCATGGTAGTAATTGATGCAGTACGGATTTTCAAGCATTTTCCAATGCACATGCACCATGAATTACGAGGTATCCAGTAATGTTTTTTTGGTTTTAATATCGGGATACTGACCGCTGCAATACAGATTTTTATGCATTTTCTGTTTCATGTGCTATGATTTAGGGGTAACCAGTGACGTTTTTTTTTTTTTTTTTTTTTTTTTTAATATCGGTATACTGACTGCTGCACTACAAATTTTCATACATTTTCTGATTTATGCGCTATGAAATAGAGGTATCCAGTGATGCTTTTTCAGTTTTAATATCGGGATACTGATTGCTGCAGTGCAGTTTTTTATACATTTTCTTATTCATGCACATCAAATTAGGGGTATCCAGTGATGTTATTTTGGTTTTAATATTAGAATACTTACCGCTGTAGCACAGATTTTCATGCATTTTCAGATTCGTGCACAACGAATAAGCTGCATCCAGTGACTTTATTTATACTTTTTTGCAGTGTTAGAAATAAGAATTTTGAAACTAGGCGTCAAAATGACGCCTGGATTAAATTTTTTGGGCGTCAAAATGAAAAATCTAGGTGCCATCTATAATTAAATATGTATATAAAAAAAAATAATAATAAAGCATCAACTTGTAAATAATATATGCAAGATTATATAAAAAATATTTATGTAATGAATGTAATTACATTGACAATATTAAACGTACATATTTAAAATCACAAATTCATTCTTCATTCAGAAGATACATCATTCCACTACAGTTTAATAGAATTTTCTGGGCAGAAATCTTCCAATTTAGGGCCTTAATCAACTACTTTCATAAAGATACGATTTCTTAAATTGGTTTTTATTAGGTTCAGCTGACTGAAATAGACTTGTTTACTGTCTGATGGGATTGGGAAAATTATTAGATATGATGGGGAAAAAATCCAGGCGTCAAATATGGCACCTATGATTGGAATTCTAGGAGTCAAAATGAAAAAACTGGTCGTAAAATACGACTAACGACTGCTTATTTCTAACCCTGCTTTTTTGTGATTGCTTTTGTACAGATTTTCATGCATTTTCAGATTCATGCAAGTTTTGAAAATTGTGGGAAATCTTCAAGTTATTTAATTCATAACACTGAATTTTATGTGCTAAAACTTGAAAGCCCTCCGAAATTTTTTTTTTGTGGTGAAGTAGCTCAAATTTCTATTACTGTTTTTAATGTTTATTTTATTAATCTTAAATATGCTTAATTTATTTCTGTGAATTTCAAAACAAGCACCAGACTGAAGCAATAATTTATTTTATTAAAATGTATTTTTGATATTTTGTAATGATTCAGAGTATTGATTTGAGATGAGATTTGCAGTATCGACTCATCCGGTGTGCTTTGGGTTGCTTGGGTACCTGTGGGTTACTCGCTCTGCGACTCGAGTTGGCATTAATTTTACACCTGCAGGTAAAACTGCAGGTTTACCTGCAAAATATTTTTCTTTGAAAAAAAATTATAATAAATATAATTTTTTAATGCAGAGACTGGATGACATTATCTTCCTGGACAACTGAGCCTGGCGTCTCTGAAAGCAACAGTAAAATTTTCATCTAAATAAAAGAAAATAAATTAAGACTATGGAACAAATACAGTAATCCAGAGAAGATAACGCAAATTATATGTATATTTTTAACCATAAACATTTCTTTCTTTAGCTGTTAAATTGATCTGTTGAACTTTAAACAATTTGCAGCTCTCGCTGTCATACTACGCTTTTACTACTACTGGAAAATAGAATCAACGTTTATTTTTAAATGTATTACAGGAAGATTTATTATTATTATTTATTTAAAACACAATTGAAAAAAAAAAAAAAAAAAAAAAGATTTCGATTCACGCACTTACCTCTTCTAAATTCTTTAGTGAGCAGCAAGTGGATAACAAATACCTCATCAGCTGTAAGTCCACACTAACTTCCCAGCACATTAATTTTCATTTATTAAATTTTTATATTCTTTTAAATGGAATTTTTCTTAGAATGATTTATCTTGTAATAACTTTTATTATGTTTTTCACTATACCAGACATAACAATGCGTTTTGATTCAAAATAGGATAAGGCCACCATACGTCATCATTTTGTGGGGAAAGTCCCCACTTTTGGTATTATTATTTTCTGCATAATCGTTTTTTCAAAGTAAAGCTTTTGTTGCAAGCTGCACTTTTTTTTAGTATTGCTTGTCGCCATTTCTTATTTTGAAATTTTAGTCATCTCGCCAATTTGTCCCCACATTTTGTTTAGAAAATTTGGTACCTTTTTTCTGTAAATAAGGTGGATGATAAAAAAACAGAGTCGAAAATGAGTTCTTTTTTTTTGTGTGTTTAAAATATTATATTTTAAATATTTGAACCATTTTTTTAATGAATCAATTTTGCAAACCCCTAGCATTTACCTGAAAAACAATTTTCTTTTTATCTCTTTGAAATCTTTTTTATCCTGCTTTTATATTAAAAGTTAATAAAAAAAGGAATATTTTAAAAGTTCAATCAAATCTTCGAACTTAATTCGAACATTTCAGTTTTCTTATTAGGGCCAGTCATAGGGCAAAATTGTATATAAAAATGCATAATGAGGCTTTGTTATTCAAAAATATTAACAAAACTTTTTGTTAGGATGGAGAACTATTAGTTTCAATTTATTTTTTGTAGGCCAGTTTTATGTAAACCTGAAAACAAATTAGAAGTATCAGTCCTATTGTTACAAATTCCGTACTAAATGAAATGGGTGATTTTTCTGAATCCAGGGGTGCAAACAGTTTTTCGACACAATAATTAGATTTTTTAAAATTAACTAAAGTAGAAAATTTAAGTGGCAACACTTCATTTTAATTTATTTCAGTCATTTTAGAAAGTACGTGGCCCAGTTTTACAGTCAAAAGATGAGAAAAAAAATAAAAATTTTACAGATTGAAATTAATAGTCCTCCGTATTAAACTAAATTCTGTCATTGACACAATTTTTAATGTTTTTTTTTTTTTTTTTTTTTTTTTTTTTTTTAATAGACTGTGAATATTTAAAACAGTGGGTTTTTTTAAAGTAGGTGCAATTAGTGATGTGGATTGGGTAAATATCCAGTGGGTAGGTAAATATTTTTTGGGTATTTACCCGAGGCCTGGGTAAATACCCCAAAACTGGGTATTTTGGAGAAAAAAAAATTATATATACTTTATTGCCTATAATAATTTGACTGACTAATGCACATGAAGAATATTAATTACTGCTTTAATTATTTTTTCTGGATTTTGTTTATTTTTTCATAAATGGATTTTTACATATTAAATGTTAATATATTTGATCAATTTTAAGTGGGGAAAAAAGGGAAAGAAAAACGACCTGATTTGAACTTTAGGTGACTGTTTTGACTGTTAGGCAACTCTCTACTTATTGTCGCTTGTATGGGGAATTTTGTTCTATTATGAATCATTAGGCAATACACATTTTTAAATTCTGTTTTGACTTTCGGGAAATTCACAACTGTTAAATTGATTATTATCTAAAAATTGATTAAAATTTTTTTTTAATATTTTATTTTGAAACTGTAAAATTCAAAATATCACTTAGTCAAAATTTGCAACATGCTTGTAATATACAGTAACCGCTGCTTATTAAAATCACATTTGTCCTGACTCTTGAGCAGGGGTTGATCCAGGCAAAAATTGGGACCCTTTTGCTGCCCCTTCACAAAATTCAAATCCATAAAATGGATCCCTTCACAAAATTCAAATCCATAGTGGATCCCTTCACAAAATTCAAATTCAGAAAATGGGTCCCTTCATAAAATTCAGATTTATAAAAACAGCAATTATAAATTTTGTTTTATAAAAATAATACTTCTGTAAAATTTTTCCATGTTTACTGTATTATTTTTAATGAGTGTCTATACTTTTGTTTAATAAAATGGTATTAACTTGATATTAAACGTTAGAACTTCAGAAAAATAATTTGTTTTTCACAAAAATGGACCCCAAAAATTAAAACCTGGACTGGATCAACCCCTGCTGAGCCAAAGTGATTTTAGTAAGGAGATGATTTTTATATCTGGTGAAAGATCCGGCAGCTGCACTCAAGAAAAAGGTATTGCTTTCCTGAATATGGAAAGAAATTTCAAAAGGTAACGAATAATGTAATTAATAAGCAATATTAATTAAATTTTGATAGATAATTAATTGATTGTTCATTCAAAATAAATAAATTAAATGCATCCCAAGTTTCGATGCTCTTTCCTTTAAAGAAAATCATTATTACTTTCCCTAAAGTTCATGCATTTTTTATTTATTTATTTAAATCTCTTGTTTCTTAGTTATTTCAAAATAAGAATTAAAAATTATCTTTTAATAATTTAAAATTTAAAAAGAAAAAAATCACTTGCGTACCAAATCAAATTTGTAACTTATTACCGCAAGAAAATGTTCCTTGAAATTGTCACTGAGACAACCCAGCAAAACCTCAAATGACGGCCAGCATGAGGCCAAGTGCTGGTTGCCAGCAGTAGCTGCAATTGGCCCGCCGATGGCAAAAGTTAACGTTGCCGCAGGGAATATGTTACGCCGGCCATCAGTTGGCCGTATTCAAACGATCCATTGTTGGCAGCCAGCAGTAAGTTAAAAATAAGTTAGTGGGCCGGTGAATGGGTCGTTGCTGGCAGCTAGCAGTATGATGAAAATATGTAATGGGCCACTGTTGGTAACGAATATTAGGTTAGAAATTGTTAGAGGGCCAGTGTTGGGCCATATGGCGGCAAATATAGTTTTTCCATGTTGTTGCTGGCAGCCTACAGTGGGCCAGCTGTGGCAAACATAAAAAATTATATTACTGCCGGCAGTCTTCATTGGTCCTTTATATTTTCTTATTAAGGGCCCGCTTCACTCACCGTCACCGGAAGCCGAAGCCAACGTTATTCTATGGGAAATTTTCTTTACAAATAACTTATTAACTAATACATATTTTTAAATTCTGTTTTCACATTCGGAAAATTCCCAACTGTTAAATTGACGGACTTTTTAAAAAAAATTATTTTTTTAATTTTTTATATTTCATTTTGAAGCTGCAAAATACGAATTTTTAATATGTGAAATTTTTCATTTTGCAATTTCAAAATAAAATATTAATAATTAAAAAAATACATCTTTAAAAAGGTCCAACAATTTAAAAGTTGGGAATTTTCTGAATGTGAAAACAGAATTTAAAATATGTATTGATTAATAAGTTATTTGTAAAGAAAGTTTCCCATAGAATAACATTGACTCGGACTTCCGGAGACGGTAAGTGAAGAAGGCCGTTAATAGGCCAGCAGTGATTTGGTTATACCTCGTATATTATTTTATTGGTGATACCTTTAATTTTATTAGTGCTTTTTTTCTTTTTTTTTCATTCTTTTTTTTTTTTCTCTCTTTTTTCTGATGAGGTAGCAACCAGTTTTTTCTATGCATCCAATATTTAATTTGATTTTGTACATATTCATTTTTAAATACTATTTACAAGTATTTGATTCATACACCATGGCTATAAATTCAGGATTTCTAGTACAGCATACAAGAAATATTCAGTTGATCCATTACATTTTTTGGAATGAAGTAGATTATGGTTTTTTTTTTAAGTGTTCGAATTTTAATATGTTTAATTTTGTTAAGTTATTTGATATAAATAAATGTAACTTTACATGTGAAAATTATAAAATATTGAAACCAAAATTGTTATAAAAAGAGCATTGTAAAAAACTAAACACCATAAACTCAAAAAAAAAAAAAAAAAAAAAAAAATTCAGCAATTGTTTCTGGTCGAAATACCCCAAAGGCTCTTCATCAGGCGAAACAATGTGGGCATGAGTGCAGCAAAATAATTTGCTGCATTCACGCTTTTTGTTAGACTCACGAAGAGATGTTTTATTATTTCAACCTGAAAGAACTGATACATTTTTTTTTTTCATTGGGGTGGGGTGGGGGGATGGGGCAATGATTATGTTTATTTACAAATGTTTCTATTTATTACTATCAGGATTTCTTCGCTTTCTTGTCCCTACACTTAAATGAATTAAAATAAAAAAAAAAAGAAAAAGAAAGAAAGAAAGGAAAGAAAATCAATAGATAAATATATATATATATATTATATTACTTTAAAATTAATAACTAAAGCAAAGTTCACTGAAATCACATAAAACCAAGTTTTGATTCTCCGCTGCTTTAGCAGCGTCTTCGTCTTTCGCGCAATGTTCGACCCGGGTCTCCACTGCCTTTGATAGAGCCTTATCCGACAGGTTCAATTTGTGTGTTTATCGGTAGTCAGGCGATACTACTATTATTCAAGAACTACAGTCTTACTATAACTCAGCATCTATTAAACATCTTAGTTTTGGTACCATGTATCAGAGAATTTAGTTACATAAAATAGTTTTCCTATCCCTCGCTCTATTATATTAAATTTATATTTAGAATAAATTTATTATATTATAAATTTATAATATGATTAATATAATTAAAATATATAATAATATTAATATAATTATTCTATATTTATGTAATCATTTCTCAAAAATTCTGTCAGCAATTTCACGCCGAAGATAGTATTAAGATATGCCATTAGCACTATTTCAATCCCATGGGGCAATTATGTTTTTGAAAAGTTTAAATATCACTTCCAGTTTTTAATATTTCATTTTGGTTTGTTTATTTTAATAATAGTTAGTCATATTTCAAAATGTATGAAAGAGCAATACTTCGCCATTTATAACTACTTCACTCGTGTCTATTTTATTCACATAATGAATGGTCGTGGAATCATTTCGATCTGAAACTTTTTTTTTTTTAAATTAATTATTATTATTAATGTTTTTTACAACTTTGTAAATTAAATTTACAAAGTTCTTTATTTACTTTTTTCAACACCAGCTCTTCATTACATTTTTTGCTGCAATAAGTATATGTTTTAAAATCTGTCTCTCTCTTGTTTGTTTTAGATAAGTTATTATTATTATTTTTTTTTTCAATTTATTAAAATAAATTATGAGAATTTAGAGAATATTTAGTAAAATGACAGGAAAATTAGTGCTGAAGAAGGAAAAAAGTAAGTTAATTTTATAGATTATGAAACAACATACCAGTCGTTTCCACTCAAAATAATTAAGCTTGACCCATCATCAGGAAAAGATAAATTGACTACAAGTTCAGCATAATGTCATCAAGGAAACGTAGTAGCTTAAAAACAGTTTGTCTTCAAAACCTTGAGGTCGATAACCGAGTTAAAAACTACGTTTACCATAAAGCGAAGATTAGAGATAGACGTGTGTTTGAAATGCAAAAAATTCAAGTTTTTAAAAGTGTCGTTTTTTGTGTCATTTTGTTAATATCAATATTCCTATGTTCATATATTTTTTAATACATAAAAAGTTGAATAAATGGATGTATAAGAATATTTTAGGCTACAAAATTTCTTTCCAACAGTGGGGTTTCGCGATTATCAAGAAAATTATTAGATAATAAAATTTGAATAGTTCCGACAACAGTAAAATAAGTTCAGACAACTCGACCCACATTAAAATAATAATAATAATAATAGTAATCTGCATGAATTTTATCAGTTATTACTACACATATTTTACCCCTGTTATATTTTATTATTATTATTGTTGTTGCTGTTGTTAAATAAAGTGGTCAGAAAACATAAAAATGATTTATGAATTTACACATCTAATAATTTTCCTGTCAAAGCAAACTGGTACATGCGTCATGAAGATATAACAAAAAGAGTTAGCGAATTAACAAAAAAAAAAAAAAAAAAAAAAAAAAAAAAAAATCGTTAGATCAGTTTTTTGAAACACTCATTTCCTAGATTTGCAATTGCTTCCACCTAATAAGGACTTCTGTCAATTTTCCTGTATTAAGCAAGTATTACATGCTAAAGAGCGAGTAAAAAGGGGTTTATGTAGCAAATTTGAAGAAAGTTAAAGTCCTTTTTGAGATATCGGCTCACTGTCCCACTGATAATTTTCACCAAAACTTAGTAAACTGATCTGTTCACCATAAACTAACAATTGCATACGAAATGATATCTAAAAAGGAATTAATATAGCGATTTTGAAGAAAATCCATAAAGCTGTTTTTAAGAGAAAGCACTTGTGAGACTTAAAAAATTTGTGTATTTTTATAGGTCGTTTATCAATTTCCCTGAACTAACAAGTACAAAAGGACATCCAAAACAAAGTTTATATAAATTTGAAGAAAATCGCCAGTTTTTGAGATTTCCAGTTTTCAACAAAAGTTGGAAACTGTACACTATACAAGGACAAAAGGACATCCAAAACAAAGTTTATATAAATTTGAAGAAAATCGCCAGTTTTTGAGATTTCCAGTTTTTAACAAAAGTTGGAATCTGTACACTATACCTGTCTTAATCAGAAGTTCGTCGTTCTTTATTAATTTTGTAGATATGATAATCAGAAAATTTTCAGAAACATATACACATATATACAATACAGATACACAAACACACAGACCAATTGCCAAAAAACACTTTTCTGACTCACGAGACCTTAAAATATGTAAATCAGGTGAAAACTCGATATCAAAATTTTTGACCGAATACAATGCTACGGTATTCGGATTATGGAAATGAATAATAATATTAATAATTAGTTGACACAAATCCTAGCATAATTTCAGATAGAAATCAATATGTTATTGAAGAATTTGTTTAATAGCGTACTTCAAATAGTTTGAATCTATAAGCTGTTAATAAATAAATATACTTATTTATAGGCCCGTAAAAAATAGAAGAACTCCATGAATCTTTATACATTTCATGCGATAGTGACATATATTACACCTACAAACTTTTAGTTGTATACTTATAATAATTTTCATTTAAAAATAATTGATGAATTAAGTAATTTTTCTTCTTTTTTTATTTTATTTTCTGAACACAGTTCCTGGTTATCTGAATAAATAAATCTCCTCTCTTCCCAGTAGCCCAACCAACGCTGACGCAGCAATTATCAGTTACATTTTGTTGTTGTTTTATGAAAGAAGTGCAGATGGCTTTCTGTTCTGATTTAGTGTGTAGGATTTCTCACGCATGCAAAAATTCAAGAAAAACAATTTCACTTGTTAACAACTAACCAGGAAACTTTTTTTGTATAAGTTGAGGAATCGCTCGCCCTTCAAATTTTCAGTGGTGATATTTTTCAAAAGAAACTCATAAATAACTTTCAAGTAAATGACTGAATTAAATTTGTGGTAAATTAAAACAAAGTTATAAATTATTAAAAAAAAAAAAAAAAAAAGAAGAAGAAGAAGAAGAAGAAAAAGTCATTTTTTCAGAAGTTGGCACAAAATTCATTTATTATTATTATTATTATTATTATTATTATTATTATTATTGACAAACACTGTTCTAAAATGAAAATCGTTTCCATGCATTCAGGAAAATGATTTTAACAAATTATTTGCACTACGCAAATTTACATAATAAAAAATATAAAAGGATGTTTTGTGGTGCCACAACATACTAGTTTTTGTTAAAAATAATAAAATCAATAAATTTGCTTTAAAATGTCACAGATGTATAATATAACGTTCGTTTAAAGATATTAACGAATTTTTTTTTCAAAAATACTCATATTGGGATCCGGACATAATATCGCGGGACAAAATCTCGCCGGACGAAATCTCGCGTCAAAAAAATAGTAGGATCTATTTGAAAATTTGATTTTGTGTCACGCGTGATCTCTGGAGGGGGCCACAGGGCCTTATAAATATTAATTAATTAATTAATTAAAATAAATAAATAAATAATTAAATAAATCATAGAGTTGAATTTCATTATTTTATCTATGTTTATTTTTAAGTTATTCTATCTTTTGCTTTCCACTATTCAAAATACATTTTAAAAATCGTGTACATCATTGCTGATATTAAAGCTGAACACTGTTCACAAACTTGAATTAAAAGTTTTAAAATTAATAAGCACGATTGAATTCATTATGACTAATTCTGACAAAAAATAAATAAATATAGTTTTTAAACTTCTTTAAGTAAAATTTATAAAAAAATTTATTGTAGGTTTGTCAGAATGTCAGTGCTCTGACTAAGGTATGTGTTGTCATGAAATTTTATACATCATTACTAATAATTACCAACTCTTTTTACTTTGTATTCATTTACGTCTACGATATTTTGTCCCGAGAGATTTTGTCCCCAAGCCCTCATATTGGAAATTTACTCTATCTGATATACTTCTCCCTCAGGTTTGGAGGAAGCAATGTTTGTACATTAAAGGGAAAAAAAAGCGGAAGAAGTAAACTTTTTAGGCTACTATCACTTTCATAAATTTTTGAGCGCACACAAAGAGACAGACAGACAATTTTTCAAATTATGTTCATGAGAACAACCCAAAACGTGCAAAATCTATCGAAAACCGGATGTCGAAAATTTTCCGGAATCTAATGCTTTCTTCTTAACTACACTGAAGGAAGAAAAAATAAATAAAACATGAACTATAAATAGTTATAATTGTTCTAATAACTTTCTCCCGTCCATATAATATAAATATATAAAAAATAATCCATAATTTTTATTTTATTAAATCAATTAAAATAATAATAACAATGATAAAATACTAGAAGGTTAGCGACTATCATAATTTACTAAAACGGATCAACTGGATAATTGTTATATATTTCTAGAAATCCTTTTGTTATAACAATGGCTTTAGAGTGATATATTTTTAAAAAATAGTATTTAAAAAATAATACAAAAACAAATTAATAATGGAATTACTTACTCATATATTCTTTTTACAAGATTTTCAACCTCGAAGACGCACCCGCAGACTACATTAACGAACAACAACTTCGTATGAAATGGCGGAAAGCGAGGGAATTTCAAATGAACAGAAAAAGAATCACAGCGCCCTCTATGCATACAAATTGGTTATGGCATAATAATTTGTGGCCACAACATGAAAAACATGAGGTTGGCCGTGTGGTGATAGCCTGCATAAGGCCATCGGTGCTTGTGCCACCTCTGGGCCACCGACCATTTTGCTTTAGGCTTCCATCACTGCTGGCAGCCATAAAAGGCCCGCTGCTGGAGTTATATGGGGCAACCGGCAACTGATGGCAAGTGCAGGATGCCAGCAGTAGGCCATAACGAGCCCGCCAGTATAAGTTTTGCTGGGAAGTGATGGGGAGTGTTTAATTTGTAACTATGCTGCAAGTGTAAAATTTTTGACAAAAAGTGATAACAGTGAGATTGCTTACCTTTTTAGCTAAAAAAAAAAAAAAAAAAAAATTAATGCGCATGAATTAATTTTTTGCTGCTGGAGAGTTTTTTTTTTTTTTTGAGTCTGTTTTACTAAGCGGCGGTTTAAAAAGTAGTTTGTATTGATTTGATTATGGTTCTGGTAATTTGATCAGATTAACCAGCTGATTTTATTAACCAATGAATGTATTAAGTGGCGGTTACTGTATTTTATTTTTGTTCTTATTACAGAACTTAAAAAGTCTATAGTTATATATATTTCAAATTGAAACCCCGCTCTCTATCTCTCAATCTCCTTTTTTTTTTTTTTTTTTTTTTTTTTAAATGTCATTTTAGGATCATTTTAATATGGTTGTAAAAAACCCTGCAATAATTCTCAGGACTTTTTAAAATAGTATCACAATTCCCCTTGCAATTGTATCTAGCTATGTTTTTTTTTTTTTTTTCTTTCCATTATCAGTTTCCTTTTTTCATTTAAAACCAAACTCAACAGTTTCTTTCAGTTTAAATTAATTAACATTGCTATTAAAAATCTGAAAATACTTTATAACAACTAAAAAACAGCTAATATTTAAATCAAATATTTTATACAAAATGCATGTCGTATTGCATTTGTTTTTCTGGTTAATTTTTTTAGTTTCATAAAAAAAAAAAAAAAAAAAAAAAATATTATATAAGTCTCAAATGTTTCTAACTTTTCTTTACACACACGGTCTCTCTCTTCCTTTCTCTCTCTATATATAAATGCCATATTATTCCCAAATACAGACATTTTATTCGAATAAAATTCATTGAAAAATAAATACCCAGATAAATACCCATTTTGGGTATTTACCTTGGGTATTTACCCATAAAAATAAATACCCGGGTATTTTACATCACTAGGTGCAATATACAAGATATTTTAAATATAATTTTAATTATATTCTAGTTTTAATATAATTATATATGCAGTGAAAACCCGATCTATCGTTCCCGCATTGATAATTTTGCCTAATTTTTTTTTCTTCGCTAATCAAAGAAACTTCTGCAATTTTTTAAGTTAAATTCCGAAATACTAAATTATTTCGTCAAAAATAGATGTAATTTGTGCTTTTTTTCTGAAAGCTGAATGTCGAAATACGCAATAATTTTGCAGCTGATTTCGAAAACACGAGATTATTTTCAACGCTAACTGCGGTGTCAATTTTTAAATCAAAATTTACATTTAATTCCCAAATACCGCTATTATTTTGCCGCTAACATGTATTATTTAGTGCCTAATTGATGAAATTCTTATTCTTTAAAAAGTTCAAGCTCCAAATACTCAATTATTTCGCCGCTAATTTATAAAAATTTACGCTGTTTTCAAAGCTGAATCCCAAAATATGCAATAATTTTGCGGTGTAATTCTGAAATACAGGGTTATTTTACAATTGGGTGTTTGAATTAGTTCGTAGGGTTTTCTAATAGATGGCGTGACTAGTATTCCCCGTAAACCTACTATCATTGAACATCGTTATTAGTATATGTCATTTGGTTGAAGCGTAAATAACAAAATTTTTTACTTCATCGAATATGTCTAACTTTGTGCCGGATAAAGTGTTTTTGCAGGGAGTTCTACTTCATTACTTTAACATGAAGATAAGCGCTGCCGATAGTCATCGAATTTTAGTGGAAGTTTATGGTGAGCATGCACTAGTTGAACAAACGTGTCGGAAATGGTTTGCTCGATTTAAAAGTGGCGATTTTGAGCTGGAAGACAAGGAACGACCCGGGCAGCCGAAAAAATTTGAAGATGAAGAATTGAAGTCATTGCTCGATGAAGATCCATGCCAAAAGCTTCAAGATTTAGCTGAATCATTAAGAGTTGACTTTTGACAGTCAGCAAACACCTGAAAGCCATGGGAATGATCCAAAAGCAGGGAAATTGGGTCCCATATGAACTGAAACCTAGAGACGTGGAAAGGCATTTTTTCACATGTGAACAGCTGCTTGAACGATAAAAAAGGAAGGGATTTTTGCATCAAATTATGACTGGAGATGAAAAGTGGATCCACTACGACAATTCCAAACGGAGAAAGTCATGGGTTATGCCTGGCCAACCATCAGCATCAACGGTGAAGTCAAATATCCATGGATCCAACCTTATGCTCTGTATTTGGTGGGATCAGCGGGGTGTGATCTACTATGAGCTGCTTAAACCAAATGAAACAATCACAGGGGAGTGTTACCAAAAACAACTGATGCATTTGACCCGTGCATTAAAGGGAAAACGGCCGGAATATGGCGATAGACATGACAAAACCATTTTCCTCCACGACAATGCTCGTCCGCATGTCGCAAAACTGGTCAAAACCTACATCGAAATGACCAAATGGGAGGTCCTACCTCACCCGCCGTATTCTCCAGACATTGCTCCAGCTGATTACCACTTGTTTTGATCGATGAGCCATGGCCTGTCTGAGGAACACTTCACTCCTTATGAAGATTGTAAAAAATGGGTTGATTCTTGGATTGCCTCTAAAGACGATTCGTTCTTCCGACGCGGAATTCGTATGCTGCCAGAAAGATGGGAAAAAGTAGTGGCTAGTGATGGTCAATACCTTGAATAATCTATTTGTAATTATTTTTGCACAATAAAGCCTCAATTTTCGAAAAAAAAAAAAAAAAAAAAACTCTACAAATTAATTCAAACACCCAATATTAACTGTCAAAAATTTATGCTTAAATGCAACTAATTGCTAAAATATGATATTATTTCGGTGTTAATCGATAAAATTTGAAATCTTTTCAGAAGAGATTTACGAAATTCATAATGTTTAGTGGCAGATTGTTGAAACATGCAGTCATTTCATAGTTGCCTAATAAGGTTAAGGTTACTTTAATCATAATTGTTTGCTGAAATAGGCTTTATCTCTATGTTATTGAATGAAATCTGCTCTTTTTTACAAATGCGATATCCGACGTACGCAATAAATTTGCCGAGATACGGAATCAATCATTTTACTGCTAATTTTTTTAAATTGTGCAGTAGCAACTAATTGCTAATATAGACTATTATTTCACTGCTATTTGTTAAATTCTGTATGTTTTTAAAAAAACGAGTGCCGAAATATAAGTTTATTTTACAAAAAAAAATAATAAAATTGTTTTTTTTTTCATTCTATATACTTTGCAGAATTATGCAATACGAAAGTCTGTCTACAATATGGGATCGTTTCGCCGATAAAATTTACTTTTAATCGTTTAAATTACGTGCTGAAATAAGCTGTTAATTTACTACAAAACAACATAATTTTCTTACGGTGAGTTATCAAAATTCATCGTTTTATGTTTTATTAACAAGACTTACCTTTATTACAGTTATTTGCGCAAAAAAGCGATTGTTTCTCTTTTTCACTAAATAAAGATAAGCAGCTATTTTCGTTGCTATAATTGACGGAATTCGTGCTATTTCTGAAAATTGATATCACAAATGTTAAATACATATATTGCGTTAAAAATCAGCGAGATTTCTGCCCTTTTTTTTTTTTTTTTTTTTTTTAAACCATATGTCTGCCAATTACATAATTTTTCCAGCTGATTACCAAAATATGAGCAATTTTCTCGTCCGAAAATTCTAAAAAAAAACTTTTGTGAAAAATCTGTTTTATGTTTGTTGATTTCTTAAGTAAGTTAGTTTTAACACAAAATTGAGAAAATAATAATTATACAATGAAGAGTTTTCGCAAAAAATATTGCGCTTCAGCACAAAATACGAAATATGCAGAATACTTGAAATCCTGCATACGAGAATTGGATGCCGATTTCAATACTTTCAGACTTTCACATAATTTCTGTGATTCTTTATTTTATTATTATTTCCGTAATAGTCATTTCTACTTGTTGGATACGCAGAAATGATCGCCAATACGCAAGCTTCCAGCAATGTCGTGAACAAAAGCATTGGTGGAAACCGTGGCTAACGATTTTTTTTCTACCGGTCATGCAAAGATACAGATCGATGGCAAATAGATCGCATGGAAGTGCCTTCTTACGGAATTTTCGGATCGCGTTTGGGCATAAAGGTAAGCGAAGTCTGATTTGACGTCAGATAAAAATCTATTATAAGTGTATATTTCACAGAGCAAACGCTAAAATATCTTTAAAAATAGCGATATTGCAGATGGGAAAATACAGAGCACAATTTCAATTGAAAAAAGTGAAGGGTGCATTTTCACTTGGAAAAAAAGGGGCAGGGCACATTTTTCACTTCAAAAAAGGGCAGGGCGCATCGTCGCTAAAATAAAAAAGGGCAGGGCGCATCGTCGCTAAAACAAAAAAGGGCAGGGTGCGGCATCCTTTGAAAAATGCTGCGTAACATGAACACTAAATAATACTTTGTTGTGGGTTCATGTTGAGTTGTGCCAGTTGTGGGTCAAAAGTGTTCCTGTGGGTCAAGTTTTCTCAACCCACGCAGAATCTCCCCACTCTATATTGCAGTTTTCGCAAAATGTATATTTTGCAAAATGTTTAATATATATATATATATATATATATTTTCCCCACAATTTGATTGAATCCCTGCCAAAAATTATTTACAATTATTATTTATTATTTTATTTTTTTTCCAGAAAAGAAATAGAGGTGATAATGTGCTTTACCACACTCCTTGGTGACTTTTTTCAAAATCACCAATTTGGCGCATTTTTGCAGTTTTGTCTCGTGATTTTTTCAAAATGGTTGATTTTACGTGTTTTAAATCAAGTGCCTAAAAATGAAGTGTAAAAAGTAGCATTTCAAAAACTTTAACAAAAGAAAATAAAAATAAAAACTAACAAATATTAAACATTACAAAACAAAAGTACCATATACTTGAAACATTTTATCCATGAAGCAATTTAATTAACAAAACCATTAAGATATATGACCTTTTACTTATCTTCACGTTACATCTTTGGTAGACTAGTTTCATCTGGGGCGCCCCAGCTTGGTCACTACCTTGCTTTGGTGTTCGAAACTGTGGTCTTCCTGTTTTCTTGTTCTTTTAAAGACTTTACGCCATTGGCGGTTAAGGATAGCACCCTCGTTGCCATTACAACTGTCAGAATTAGCTAAAATTTCAACAGACTCCCTGATCGCTGCGTATCCGTGGTTGTTGTAGTTGGCCAACTTTTTTACTTCATCAAATTTGATATTAATTTCTTCGTTTTTGTTTACTTGGGTTAAGGCTGTGGTTAATTTACCTGTTTTTATATCGTGTTTATGTTCTTTGATACGGGTTTTTCTTTTTGTTTTTCCTATATAACATTTTTCTTTATCTTGTTCGTCATTGTATGGTATTTTATATATTCCTGCAGTTTCTAAAGGTTTAGTTTTATCTTTGTCACTTCTTATTAATTGAAAAATGTTAGGGTTAGGTTTTATGGGTATATTTATATTATGTTTTGCAGCAATTTTCTTGATTTTATTAGATATTCCACGGTCATAAGGTATGGAGGTAGTATATTTAAGCTTTGGTTTTTGAAAATTGTTGATTTCATTAAGAGTTTTTAATCTTTTTCTAAATAACTTATCTATTAATTTGTTAGAGTATCCTGCTTTTTGTGTGAATTGTTTTATATTTTTTATTTCATTTTTAAAAATTTTATTATCTTTACAAATTACTATTGCACGGTTGATGTGGGATTGGATAGCATTGATCTTATATTTAAAAGGGGTTTTACTATTTTTATGGATTATTTCATTACTGCTATTGAGTTTTCTATAAACTTGTGTGGTTATTTTATTAGCATGGCGACTGATATTGACATCTAGAAAATTTAGCTGTTTATTGTTCTCTTCTTCTAAGGTGAATTTAATATTTGGATCTATTTTATTTAAAATGTTTAGAATTTTTATGGGATCTGTTTTTTGGTCTATTACTGCAAAAACGTCATCAACATAACAAAACCAATAAAAAAAATTTTCTTTAAGTTTTTTATCAAAATTATTTTCTATTTTACGTAGTTTAAATTCAGCAAGAAAACCCGATATGGGAGACCCCATTGGGACTCCTTTGATCTGTTTGTAATATTTTTCATTAAAAGTAAAGTAATTTTCATTCAACAAAAAGTTGGTTGCTATGTTTAAAGTTTGGGCTATTGATGGGTTTGTATAATGTTCATCTATTTTTTCTTTTATTAATTCAGTAACATTTTTTATATCTATTGACAGATAAAGGTTTACTACATCAAAACTTACAAATTTAAAATTTTCCTGTATTTCAATATCATAAATTTTACTTATAAAACCTTCGGTGGAGTTTAGGCTATGTTGTGAGGGGGGAAGTAAGTTTTTATAAATTTCAGCCATATATTTTTCCATTATGTAAGTGGGTCCTTCGCTTTTGTTAACAACTGGTCTAATTTTGGGGGGGTTCTTGTGATCTTTATATCTGCCAAAAATTCTTGGTGTATTTGGTGCAAAATTATTTATTGTAGGTGGTTTGTTATTAGGCCAGGTTCCTTCTTTTATTATTTTTTGTGTTTTTTCAACTATTTTGTTAATGGGGTAATAACAAACCACCTACAATAAATAATTTTGCACCAAATACACCAAGAATTTTTGGCAGATATAAAGATCACAAGAACCCCCCCAAAATTAGACCAGTTGTTAACAAAAGCGAAGGACCCACTTACATAATGGAAAAATATATGGCTGAAATTTATAAAAACTTACTTCCCCCCTCACAAAATAGCCTAAACTCCACCGAAGATTTTATAAGTAAAATTTATGATATTGAAATACAGGAAAATTTTAAATTTGTAAGTTTTGATGTAGTAAACCTTTATCCGTCAATAGATATAAAAAATGTTACTGAATTAATAAAAGAAAAAATAGATGAACATTATACAAACCCATCAATAGCCCAAACTTTAAACATAGCAACCAACTTTTTGTTGAATGAAAATTACTTTACTTTTAATGAAAAATATTACAAACAGATCAAAGGAGTCCCAATGGGGTCTCCCATATCGGGTTTTCTTGCTGAATTTAAACTACGTAAAATAGAAAATAATTTTGATAAAAAACTTAAAGAAATTTTTTTTTATTGGTTTCGTTATGTTGATGACGTTTTTGCAGTAATAGACCAAAAAACAGATCCCATAGAAATTCTAAACATTTTAAATAAAATAGATCCAAATATTAAATTCACCTTAGAAGAAGAGAACATAAACAGCTAAATTTTCTAGATGTCAATATCAGTCGCCATGCTAATAAAATAACCACACAAGTTTATAGAAAACCCAATAGCAGTAATGAAATAATCCATAAAAATAGTAAAACCCCTTTTAAATATAAGATCAATGCTATCCAATCCCACATCAACCGTGCAATAGTAATTTGTAAAGACAATAAAATTTAAAAAAATGAAATAAAAAATATAAAACAATTCACACAAAAAGCAGGATACTCTAACAAATTAATAGATAAGTTATTTAGAAAAAGATTAAAAACTGTTAATGAAATCAACAATTTTCAAAAACCAAAGCTTAAATATACTACTTCCATACCTTATGACCGTGGAATATCTAATAAAATCAAGAAAATTGCAGCAAAACATAATATAAATATACCCATAAAACCTAACCCTAACATTTTTCAATTAATAAGAAGTGACAAAGATAAAACTAAACCTTTAGAAACTGCAGGAATATATAAAATACCATACAATAACGAACAAGATAAAGAAAAATGTTATATAGGAAAAACAAAAAGAAAAATAAAAACCCGTATCAAAGAACATAAACACGATATAAAAACAGGTAAATTAACCACAGCCTTAACCCAAGTAAACAAAAACGAAGAAATTAATATCAAATTTGATGAAGTAAAAAAGTTGGCCAACTACAACAACCATGGATACGCAGCGATCAGGGAGTCTGTTGAAATTTTAGCTAATTCTGACAGTTGTAATGGCAACGAGGGTGCTATCCTTAACCGCCAATGGCGTAAAGTCTTTAAAAGAACAAGAAAACAGGAAGACCACAGTTTCGAACACCAAAGCAAGGTAGTGACCAAGCTGGGGCGCCCCAGATGAAACTAGTCTACCAAAGATGTAACGTGAAGATAAGTAAAAGGTTATATATCTTAATGGTTTTGTTAATCAAAAGTACCATATATAACTGCATAAGTGTATAAGCAGATATGCAGATTCAATTTAGTGTCGCACTACTACTGTGTTATGAGCAATTAAAGTCAATCTGGGCAGGTAGGTTGGATTTAGCATTGCACTAGCACTGTGCTATGGTGACATTTTGCAGCAATCTGTAATATGTATGTCTGTACGCTTCACACAAAAAAAAAAAAAAAAAGTCACTAAATACATCACTCGCAATCTGCATGAATCTTTAAAAGGCACAAAATTTTGTTTCGCAGCAATCACTTTTAGAACAAAATATCCCCTCCCATTCCAAAATTTTTCTAAAATGAACTTTCATGGTTGACGAATAAATTTCTAAATTAAATTAAAATTTCGTGGTCTATTGAAGTTGTGCCATGATTAATAATGTCACTTGATATAGCTGTGTTTACAGACTCAGTGACTGCCAATGAATGTTATGTGAGAAATGCCTAGCTTGTAATCAGCCAGGGTAGCTCCTTGGTTTGAGTATAAGCGGAAGGCCCGAGTTTGATTCCCGGCTCTGGTATTTTTCACATGGTATAAAAAATCACTCTTCCACTGCAATTTTTTCTGAAATGAACTTTCATGGTTGATGAATAAATTTCTAAATTAAATTAAATTAAAATATTTTGTTTGTGCATAACTTGTTTTTGCTTTCTTTTATATTCAATAGAAGATGGTATTGGATTCATAAAAATCTTAGACTTGAGGTTTTTCAATGGTTTTACATGTTTTGAGATGTCTAGAACATGATTTGACTATTTTTAGAAAATATCTGTGAGTGACAAAATTTTTTAACAACTGTATCTCAGGAACTATACTACTCAGAATTTCATAAAATTTGATATGTAGTTGCAACTTGATATACCTAAATTAATGCCTAGAAACTTTTGGTAAAAATCATCCAACAAATGGGATTGTCATTTAGCTTTTTTTTTTTTTTTTCTTTAATTTTTTACATTGCAGAATAAACATTTCATGTAAATGCACATAAAGTGAATTGTTTTTTAATAATCATTATGAAATTAAAAAGAAGTATCTATATTAGTGATAGTCAGCTGGGAAATTTTTTTGTAAATGTGCAAGCATCTCCCCCCCCCCCCCTCAAAAGGAAAGTCCCTCCCAAGAGGGGCAAATTTTCCTTATGAGTATCTTCCAAATGAGCTCACACCTTTTGAAGTAAATGGTTGAACCATCAATGTGTGGTAGTTTAAAAGAAACTTATGATTTTTATTATTTTGGGGTTAAAATTAAGAAAAAAAAAAAGGCATATTAAAATTTTTTTTTTTTTTTTTTTTTTTGCATATTTAGTGCTATTATATTGGCAGTCAATAAATAACGAGTCAGTGAATATTTCACAAAAAGTATAGTTATGTAGAAAAGTACAGCCTAATGATTCATGCACATTTCTCTCGCCAGATGCCGTTACTTGTCTGGCAAGGATTGAAAAAAAGATAACCCAGCATCAGCCACATCCAGTCTTTTCATTTTTGAAAGTGACGTGGAATGGAGGCATCCAAAGCTGAGTAGTGTGGTGTTGTGTGTTTTTTGGCAGCGGAAAGTATTTTAGGATGTAAAATTGATAGACGAATAGAAAGGATCTATGGGGAGTACTGTATGTCATGGGCAAGAGTTCAGGAGTGGAATAAGCGCTTTCACGAAGGATGCAGATCAATCGGTGATGATCCCTGGACTGGAGCACCGAAGTGTGTTACAGAAGAACATGTTGCAAAAGTGCATGAGCTCATAAAGAAAGACCGTCGTCTAACAGTAGACGAGATTTCTGTATCAGTGGGGCTTAGCCATGGTACAGTTCATCCCAGGAGCAGAATTATATCCGATGTTCTGCAACGAGACATTAAAATTTGCAAATGTTCTGCAGGTATTTTGTCCAAATTTGTCAAAGCACAGTAAAATGCAAAGTAAGCATAAAACTAATACTTATTAGTAAAATATTTATTACACATTTATAATAAAACATGGTTTAAAATTTTTATAATCTAAAACTGAGGCATACACCCAGAATTTGCAATTTTTTCAATGGCTTTTGGCATTAATATTGTCACATTAATGTGGATATACTACTTACAAAATGTTTATAAATTTTGTCTATACATTGAAACAATGACTGTTTCCAGCAATTTTCTAGTATGCTAACAGATTTACAGGTCAGTTGAGCATATCTAGGTTTTATTAATTTTAAAATGTTAGCTGTATCAATCAACATCATCCAGTTAGGGGATAGATGAAATGTTCTGCAAAAGCCTCAATTGTTCTGCGACGTGCGTCGCAGTTTTAAGCACTTTCTGCTCCTGGGCAGTTCATGAAATCATCAAGGACAGTTTGAAGTTCCGTAAAGTGTGCACGCAGTAGGTCCCGCATCGCTTGACACCGGCACAAGAGGGCTGCCACATGGCCATGTGTCTGCAAGCATTGCAGCGTTACAACATTGATGGAGACAAATTTCTTTTAGCCGGAGTCAAAACGGCTAAGTCTTTAGTGGAAGCACACAGATTCCCCTCCACACTAGTGCCAGCAAGGTACTGCTTTAATTCTTCTTCAATCATAATGAACCACTCCTCATCGATTTCCTGGAGCATGGAGCTACGGTCAATGCTCAGTGGTATTGTAAAACCTTATTGAAGCTCAGGAATGCAATCAAATCAAAACCTCCCAGTTAACTTTCTCGAGGTGTCATCCTGTTGCACGACAATGCTAGACCATCACACTTAGCCAACGCAACACAGGAATGTCTGCAGAAGTTCAAGTGGGAAGTCCTGATCCACCCCTCCTATAGTCCAGATCTGTCCACATATGACTTCCACATCTTGAACATAAAAATGCACTGCAGAGACGCCAATTTCAAATAGACGATGAAATCAATGAGTGTGTGCGCAATTGCTTCAAACAGCAACCAAAGGATTTCTACGAGCATGGCATTATGCAACTGTTGTGACAATGGAATAAATGCCTAAATACCTACAGACAATACTTTTGAGTTTTATTAAATAATTACTGGGAATTTGCCTCTGACTCGTTATTTATTGACTGCTCCTAATATTATTCTTTAGAATTAAAATTGTCTGCATTCATCATATGGAAGATAGATTTTAATAAATTATTTTTTACTGAGGGAATTTGTATAGAAACACAGAAGAGAGTCATGTGTTTGCCACAACAAACTAGTTTTAAAAGATGGCTTTTATGTGTGGCAGGGGAACAGTAATATTTTTTAAGGTTTTCATAGAAATTGTGTAGAATTTTAAAAACTGCAGAGAAAGTGAAAGTAACAGGAATAAGTATTTTCAGTTTTTCACAGAAGCATAAAAACCGAAGGCATGTGGCACAAGTTTTTTTCATGGAAATTTTGCAGAATTTCAAAAACTACTGAAAAACTGAAGGTAAATGGAACAAGTTTTTTAAAAGTTTTTTCGCTGAAATTTTGCAGAATTTCAAAAACTACAGGAAAACTGAAGGTAAATGGAACAAGTTTTTTAAAAGTTTTTTCGCTGAAATTTTGCAGAATTTCAAAAACTACAGGAAAACTGAAGGTAAATGGCACAAGTTTTTTTAAAGTTTTTTCGCTGAAATTTTGCAGAATTTCAAAAACTACAGAAAAACTGAAGGTAAATGGCACAAGTTTTTTAAAAGTTTTTTCGCTGAAATTTTGCAGAATTTCAAAACTGCAGAAAAACTGAAGGTAAATGGAACAAGTTTTTTTAAAGTTTTTTCGCTGAAATTTTCAAGTTTGACTTTAAAAACTTTGACTTTAAAATATCTTTAAAAAAACTTTAAAAAAACTTGTGCCAATTGCCTTCAGTTTTTCTGCAGTTTTTTTTTTAAGTTTTTTTGCAGATTTTTTTAGCTGGGGAGAGACTGCAAAATTTTTATGATAGACAGCAAGGTTTAAGCTGAGTAAAAGTTTTCTTTAGCAAAAAAGCTAAAATAAGAAAAAAGCTTTAGCAAAATGCCAAAATGCCAGAAACAGTAGAAAAAGATGAATATCAGTTCACATATTATTCTAAACTCAAGGATATGTCTAACTTTCATTTGTAAATTAAACTTAAACATTTTCAATGAAGTCTAAAGAATTATACACAGAAAGTAATAATTTTTGAAATTTGAAATGAAAAACAAAAAGTAATTAATAACTGCATTTGTAGTTTTAGCTTTCTTTTCATCATCTCTTTGTGAATCAGAATTATCATTTTTCCTTTTGTTTTTTAAGTATTTATCCATAATTATACTATAATATATTCAAGAAAAATAAGCCACAGCAGCATGAAAGAATATCTCTCCTAACCCAAAGCCACTTTCTAGAGTACTCACTTCATTCTTACCTACACGCGGGTATGAGGCTAAACTAGATCCGACACAGGCAGTGGCGCCGACTATGTGGGGGCTCGAGGGCTCGAGCCCCCCCAGAAAATTTTCTGTAAGGGATCAGCCCCCCCAGAAATTTTGAATACTGATTCTCTATTAAACAAGAAATTCTTTCCTCTATTTCTTATTTAGTTTTTTTACCAAAATCATAGCTGTAAAGTAAGGTTGTTGCAATTGAAAATGGACATAAATCGACTAAGAAAAAAAGAAAGAAAAACAAGAGAGGCTGAAAGTCTCTGTATGGGGCGCGGGGGGGTGAGTTCAGAGGAAGATGATTCCCTTTACTGTGCTACGGGAATCCCAATCACTTATGGTTTGTGCATGAGGAGCAAAAGTTTTCAGAAACATCGATGCAAAGTAATATAACTATTTTTACAAAAGTTACTGCCATATAAATTCGATTTACATAAACTAAATGGCAAAGATTATGATGGCATTTTCAGGTCCAGTTTTGGGGCCCTTTGCTACTCAGAGCCCCTGGCACGTGCCCCTGTGTTAATCAGGCCGTTGTTTGTGTGTGCATATGTTCTTTTCCTTGGGTAAGCGTGTGTGCATTATTACACCATATTTGATGACCTTGTATTAGAAATGTGATGCCCCCACCCTCAAAAAATAATCCTGGCTACGGCCTTGGTTCGAGCCCCCCCAGAAATTTTTCAAAGTCGGCGCTGCTGGACACAGGCATACACCGATACGTATATCCGTATTGCAATGTGAGCATAGTATCGAGTTTAGCCCATGGAGGTAGAAGGTTAATATATCTACCTCTGTGGTTTCAGCATTTTTTGAAAGCTGTGTGAAAAATCGAAGAGTAGTGTTTACTTACAAATTGATTTTCTGCATGCGATTCTTATGCATAGTTCAGCGTTTGATTTCCCTTATAACCAATTGATTTTTCTTGATCAATGTTGCATTTTTTTTCCATGAAAGATTTGTTATAATATTTTTGCTGAAGATTTTTTTTTTTTCAATTTGTGTTTAGTAAGATGCTTTAGCAAAAAAGCAAAAATGTGTTATTTCAATTTCACATTTTGGATAAGTCTTCGCAATTCGCAAAAAATTCGACCATAGCGGAAACACTGATAGATGGTGGTTGAAAATCCATCTACAGTGCAAGAGACGAGGGTATCAAGAAATGGAAGGGAGCCATTATTTTATATTTCATATGTAAACTGGATATTACTGTCAATGAAATTTAAGATTTCGAAGACATGATCAATATTGTGACAATATGTGTAATAATTTGCAGACCTAAATCCATTCATGAACTTGATTTCTTTGAAGCTTTTTATATTTATAAAGGTCTTAAAAATCTTGTAAATTGTGAATTTGTTGTTCCCTATTTGTCTGATTGTTGGAAATTTTACATTTAGTCCATATTTTCTTAATTTTTTTTACAGTTTACACAGCCAGCATTTCTAAAATTTCTATTGGCCACTCTACCCACCTTTCCCATAATTCTACAGGTTGAACAGAATTCGGTCCCTCTTCTATACATATGAGCACTTCTCCAGTTCCAGAATTCTTTATGCACTGAAGACGGTATGCTTAAGGCTACCAAAAACAAGCTGTATGCTTCCCAAATATTTTTCTTTGGCGTTTCTGATGTTGTAGTTTTTTCTGGATTTAATAATCTGGCGCCAAGTCACCGTTTCATTCTTGGATGACCTTAGGCTAATGCCTAGGTTTGCCTAATGGTAAAAGCAGGCCCTGATACACCTATGACATCTCCTTTTTTGTTTTATTTCTTAACTAAAATAAAATTTATTAATAGATACATATTTAAACCATTAAAATATCTGTTTTTTTTTTATATATTTTCAACCTTTAACATTAATTTTTGCACATTTAACAATAGTTTAAGCATCTTTCCCTCTCATTTTGCTTCCAATATCATGTCCATTATTAAACATACTTTTTCAGCATTTTCATGCTTCTTAGTGCAATCTTTCAACATGATTAGTGTTTTTTTTTTTTTTTTTTTCCCTTCCCTTTATTTGTTGTTTACAGAATGTGAATGATGTTTAGTGGTTGTTTTAGATGTAGCTAAGCTAAATAAGAAGTTTTCTCTCTCTCTCAGGAAACTTCTAATTGAATACTTACAGTTGCTCTACTTGATGCGTTTCGTGATTGGCAAACATTGGTCTTCCATCAATGGTGACATCGCTCATCATTGCTAGAAAACAATTTTTGTTGACTATACTGGTATGAAAAATTGCTGCTTTAAAATCTGAATATCTAATTGTGATAGAGTGATGTGTGATTTAATTTTTATCTATTTGAACAATTTTTTTTTAATTTATTATTTTCTCTTTGTGAATCCACTTTAACTTATAAAAATTAATATATCAGTATTATCTTTAATTATGTTCCTTTCAATATATATTTGTATATTTATTTTAATAAGTAAATATAACAACATTCCTTATTGTCCTTGAAGTTTTTCTTTATGCAAAAAGAAATTTTGCTGTGATAAAAATGCAATAAACTTAATTTTCTTTTTACAATTAATTTCTATCAACCCAACAATGATCAAAGAGAAAAAAGCATTATAAATTAATTAAACTGGTCTATTCTTAAAGTTTTAAATTAATAATGTATAAATAAAATAATTTTCTTTTGAGCCTACAAATGTATATCATTACCGAATATACGAATCCCCTGATCACATTTGAAAAAGGCAAAATTGTAATATTGTTTCACTGTACAATTTTTACAATTTATTAAAATAATGCTTATTTACATTTAAGATTAAAAAGTAACTATACATATAAAGCTAAACCTCATGACTATAATTTATGACCTGCAAACTTAAAAAACAAGCTGATTATTTAATTTTGAATTATAAGTGTATTGTAAAAAAAGAAACAGCTCAGTGAATAGATATTTTAGACTATTATTTTAGAAGTAAACAGCCGAAGACTTTATTTCTAAAATATAACAATTAGAAAAACAAGTTTTACCTAGAAGTACAAAGTTTTAAATCATTTATAAATTAAATAGTTTAATAACCATTTGTAATTTATTTGGACGCACAGAACTTGAATTACATGAAATTAAAAAATTACTTACTAGTTTAATATTTTCACCAACAGGCAGCTGATAATAACTAATATAGTGTTTTTTCATTTCTTCGTAAGCCATGAATTGAAGTGCTCCATGAGACACCCCAAACATGCCAGGTACTAGCCCCTATGAAATAATATAAATTGTAATAATTTGATATAAAAATTTATTTTTATGAGTTTAATGCTTTATGAGTTTAACGCGGGCAGGGCACATATAATTTATTACAGGAATATACCTTCTTCTCATTATGAAAAAGATTAACTTTAATAAAGTTAAGCAGTCATATGAATTTATTACTTACAAACTTTGAATAAACACCATAAAATGCAATAAACTCGCAACAATTGTTTCGGGTCGAGAAAACACACGACCCTTCATCAGGCGAATAAAGTAAGCACGAGTGCTGCAGTCAAAGCGGCAACGCACAAAATCATTTAAAATGAAAAGAAAAACTTTATAAAGTAGAAAATAAATATAGCTACTGGTGTCAGTAGAATTGTACAAGAAAACAAGAAAATAAATAAATGAGTGAGTTTAAACATATAACAATCTAAGAATAACAAAAATTAAACGAAAATCTAAGTTATGTGAGTAATTTCCAAGCATCAGAGAAGAAAGGAGTGGAAGAAATATCATTAACAAGATTTTTCGAATTTTTAAATATGTAAAATGCTTCATGAATATCCAAATGGGAGGAACAGACAGGAGATGAAATTATGTTAGTTTTGGAAAAATCAAAACGATGACCTTGAGACCAGCAGTGGGAAGCGACAGAAGATTTGGTAATCTCTTTATTACGAACATTCCGACGGTGCTCATTTATTCTGTATTTCAAACACCTCCTAGTTTGACCAATATAACCTAAGTTGCAGGACAAACACGGAATTAAATAAATTCCAGAACGGTTTTCGGTGGGAATGGGATCCTTAAGAGAAGATAATTTAATTTTATTGACGTTATGGTGTTTATTCAAAGTTTGTAAGTAATATTTTTACAACGCCAGTTTATTGATGCTTCTTTATTAAAAGTCATATGAATTTGTTCATTTAATCTTATTTTATGAATTTAACAATCAAATAAAACTGGAATTCTGGCACTAAAAATGAAAAAGAAAAAAAAAAAAAACCTGAAATCAGTTAAATTACTTATACAAACACTCCTGATATATACATACAGAATTTCAAAAAAACTATATATATATCCCAGACAGCACATCGCCTCCCCAGGATATCTTCAGGATGTCTTCTGGATGAAAAGGCATCCCAGAAACGTCCTTAAGATGTACTGTGGATAAGTTAAGCCTAACTGTGCTGTTAGGGATATAGGGTGTCCCATAAGTCTGTAGACATTTTAAAAATTCATAACTATTGAATGAATTGATAGAATTGAACGCGGTGTGTGAAAAAATCATTTTTGTGAAGTGGATTTTTTTTTTTTTTTTGGTAAAGAAAAAAATATACTTAAATTTTTTGTCGGCGATAGTTAGACAAATAGTTAAATTTTTCTCTTGGATGTGACAGAAAAATATACAAGTGAAAGTCCTATAAATTGTACAATTTTGCGATTAGAACAGTTTTTTTCTTATTTTGCTTCCTACTTGTGCATACAGGAAGCTTTAATTGCAATGCTGACTTGGTGGATAAAGCGTTATTGGTGAAGATGTTTTCTCTTAGGTAAAAAACGATGACTGAAGTTAGCAGTATTATGTGTGGTGACGATGGACACATAGAATAGGATTCATATGCCTGTAAACAATTGCATGCGAATAAGTACAGTTTTTCATGAAAATGTGTGATCTGGTCATGCACAGCACCCTCTATCGACAAATAGCTTAATTATTTTTTCTTTACCAAAAAAAATTTCCCTTCACGAAAATGATTTTTTCACAAACTGCGTTCAATTCTATCAATTCATTCAATAGTTATGAATTTTTAAAATGGCTACAGACTTATGGGACACCCTATATATTATAGATAATGTGACATAGCTAAAAACTTTACATTAAGGCTGCACATCAGTCAGATTCACTCTTTCTTCTTTCCCGTGTAATCCTATGGAATTCTTGTTGCTTTGATGTTTTATAAAGCTATGTCATTCAAAAATGAAGTTTTTATTTTTATTTATTTATTTTTTTAATTGCACTATTTGAACATGTCGCTTTTTATCTTAGTGCAAACTTTTTTTTCTTTTTTTTTTCCCGTGATTGAAAATTTGAACTCTAACTTTACTTAATAAAATAAAATATTTAAATTTATTTATTCATTTAAATGCTCAATAAAATAAAAAAGTGGCATGCTCAAAGAGTAGAAATCAAAAACTTTATTGCTGAATAAGATATCCTTACGATAATGAAGTAAAAATTTATTAAGATTTCAAGGATAAAAGAGAAAGGGTGAATCTTACTGATTTGCAAACTCAAAATTAAAATTTCATAATCATTAAAGCAGAAAGAAAAATCTTAAAATGAATAATCATAAATTTTATTTCACATTTTTAAATATAAAAATAAAATTATCCTTTTCAAACTTTAAATCCCACAAACACCACCACTTTTTACCCCAAACTGCATTTTATTAAAAAATAAAATAATTTTAAGAAAATACCTTATACATCCCAGGGATGCCTTCATGCCTATATACTTTAACAAGAGCATCTAACATTCCACTATAATGCTTAGATGCTGGTAAACCATCTGCAGTCGAATACTGTAAACACATTCTGGTTTTAACCACCCATATTGGATTAGTAAACATGAGTGTTATAAGCCCTAAATGAAAAATACATTTATTAAGAAAATTTCTTGAAACAATTCAAACAAAGCAATTTTTAAAGGAATTCTTAATTTGACATTACACAAAACTTCAATTTAATTTTATGTAAAAAAAAAAAATCAAAATCAAACAGTGACAATTATATACATACATATGTGTGTGTGTGTGTGAGAGAGAGAGAGAGAGAGATAGAGAGAATTTTTTTCCCTTCACAAAATTAATATATATATATATACACACATACAGGGCTCATGGGTCGCCACTAGGGACCAATATATTTTAACTGGCAACTATGTTTTCAACTTTAAGGAAACACAACAGGTTTTTTTTTCAATACTTTGGTGAAAAAATTGGTCCCAGAATCAGGCTCTAATTCCACTCTTGATGTTGACTAACTCTTCCCGTTTTGATTCTCGCTCCTCTCACTATGTTTTGCGACACTATTATGAAACAATACACCATTAGGGGATTTACATCACTTTTCTTCGTGAACATTTCAAAACTCAGTGTTAAATTATTGCACTGTATTGCACTATTTTATAGGAATTGGTTTACACTGCTCCTGTTTGCGCTTGCTTTGTGACTTGGTGCTGAATTGTTGCACTGGTATAACGATGCATCAATGCCCATTCTGTATTGGTTTAGTGAAAATAAACTGGTTTGATGTGTTCTTGATGTAACATTCTAATCCAGTAAATATTTGCTTTTTATGCATAGAATTTTATTTTCTATATATTCAAGTAAACTTCAAAATTGAAAAAAAAAAAAAAAAAAAAAAAAAAAAAAAAGGCGGTGGGAGTATTTTTTACTGGCTACCATAAATTTTTGCTGGTAACCAGTTTTTTTTTTCCTTCAAATTCCTGGAACCTTCTATATATACAATGGCGTCTCGTGCCAATTTTCTCAGGTGGGGCATGATCCATCATACAATGTGTGGAATTTAACATTAATATGCAATAATAATAAACTTTTCTTTTCTCAATTCTTCAATTTAACATTATGAAAAAAACTGATAAAAATATGCCAAAAATTTAAGTTTTTATGACTACAACTGGAAAGTTCTGCAATGGTTTTATCAATGGAACATCAAAATTCAGTCTCTCGAAGTTGGTACATGGAGGTTCTGAATTCGATTCCCAGTCCCTTTTGTCGTCGGCCAAACTGTTTGGAGTTTTCTGTATTTTTCTCTTAAACTCACATAAAGATGAACTAGAAGCCCCTTAGAATGATTCCACAAGGAGGGTACACCACTTAAATCTAGGACCCTCCTTTAGTCAACTGGCCTCAAAACCTAACACTACATATCATTTTCACGAGTCCTGTATAAGCTATAAAAATTAAAGCAAAAAGCTTCGAATGAACGTGCATATGCTTTTAAAATGTTTTTAATTAAATTTAATTTTTTAAATACATGTTTGTAAAATGTTTTCTTAATGCAAACTACGCACCATCAAAATTTAAATTTAATTTTCTCTAGATATAATATTTTTTAATGTGACCATGATATCTCCACATCTTTTAATAATAAAGATTTCAAATGTTATATCCATATTTCTTAGCTTAAAAAAAAAAAAAAAGAAAGAAAGAAAGAAAAGAAAAGAAAAAGAAATAAAATAAACCTTTATCAAGAAATTACATTGCAATTTAGAATTTTGTAAGTACTGTAATATCAATAGATTAGGAAAATACAGTGTTTCTCACTGTAAGAGCTTAATATTAGATAAGTAAATTAATATTATTATTTTTTTTTTCTGACTCAGTAAAACAAAATGGATGAGAAATAATGCATTTAAAGATTTCAAATTTTCATGCATGCAATTTTTAAAATATGCATGTAGAGAAATTCAATTTAATTTGAGAATTAAAGATTGACTCTAAAATAAAACAAAAAAGAAAAAAAAAAATTTTTTCTTTTTTAGGGAAGAAAACAAAAAATTAAAAATAAGGAAATAATGAAACTGTCCATCATCTTAAAAGGTGGTGGGGAGAAAAAAATCACTCAGATGCTCACATTAAATTGTATATATTTTTTAAATTACCATAATTTCGCATATATAACCCGTGGCGGAAGGTAGCCCGTAGCATAAAAAATTCATTTAAAAATAATTATTGACGAAAGATACCCCGCACTTCTAAAATCACATGGTCGGCAATCGCTATTTATAATCTCAATACTAATTTGCTATTATTTTGATAATAAGTAGGAAAAGATACAAATAATAAACAAAAGATACAACTAAGTATAAATAATAAACAAACATACAAATAAATATAAATAATAAACAAATAAATATACTTACCTATAATGAAAAAGCAAATAATCATAACATAGCATTAATCTTTAATAACATAGTAATAATATTTTGGGCCCGGGGTAGTGGGGTGTGGGTGGGGAGGCAGGCACTTGGGACAGCAACTTTAAAATTTTAAATGGGAAGTTATGTCTTGTGATATGTCCCTGCAATGTCTCTTCAAGACAATGAATTCAATATAAGTAGTTTTGTCCTGTGATAATTATTAAAGGAGACCCATGAGTTTTTAGAGTTTTGAAATGTAGATTTTATATTTACATATCTCATTTGAAAATCATTGCAGGAAAAACTAAATTTATTGCCTTGAACAGATGTTTCCAGGGATGTATCACAAGACATATCTCCCCATTTGAAATTTTAAAGTTATCCTCCCTAGCCCCCCTGGACCCAAATTTGTTTCATCGAAAGAGGTCCCCCTTGAATTCATTGAATATGTCTTTCAGCATTTTTCAAAATGTTCACGCATTTTCGAGATAGGAAGAGGGGGGGGGGAGGAATTTTGACGAACCCTATATAACAAAGATTACATAGCTTGAATAAATTTATATACAAACCTGCTTCAGCTGCTGCTAACATATGGCTTCCAGCACCTAACGTTTTCTTAGTTCCATCTTCTAACATATATCCCTTAATTGCATTATAACTAAAATAAATTGAAATAACCTTTTAAATAATTTAAAATTAGCAAAGAAAAAATAAAAAGAAAAAAAAATAAAAATTCTACATTAAGACTTTAATATGTCCTATCCTGAAAATCATGTCATATCCTGATTTTACTAAAAGAAAAAAAAAAATCTGAATGTGCAATTAAATTTCATTAGAGGAACACTCTAAAAAATATGTCCTATTTGCTGCCAGATATTCTCTGTAATTTGAAAAAATACGCGTAATTTACGAAAAAATTACATTGTCAGAACGTATTTTCTCAAATTACAGAGAATTTCTGGCAACAAGTAGGACATTTTTTACAGTGAAGTTATGATAGAATATAAAATACAAGTACAAGGAAATTTTTAGTAAATTCATGCAAATTCTATTAAAAGCAGCAAGGGGGAAAAAAAAATCCTAAAATGTGATCTAAACTTAAAGATCATAAAAAATTTTCAACAGCACGAGATATTTGTATTTGTCTAAAATTTTAAGTTAGGAATAATTTAGGTTCAATTACGAATATAATAATAATAAATGTCAGTTACAAATATTACAATAATTAAGACCAAAGACTTGTTAAGACTTGTTAAGACCAAAGTTATAACAGTTGGCCTATGCAAGTACTTTGAAAAAAAAAAAATCATAAAATAAATCTGCATTTGACAGATGTCTACGATTTTCATATTATGATCAGAACTTTTGCCATTCATGAAAATTTGCTAGATCAATACCTTGTCCTTCATTTTCAATGCATTTAAGATTAAATTTTGTAATGTTGCATTCTAAGATTTGAAAATTCTACAAAATATTTTTCTGTACATGAATTCCAGCATATTAGAAAAGAACTTCAAAAATGATACTGAAACAAATTATGAAAGAAACAAAAACATGCTTATGTAGAGTAAGCAGGCATTATTTATTCAGTTTAATCTAATTTAACCCTTTATCTACCACATTATGAAATAGACAAAAAATACATTTGAAATATACATATTTTTTTAGTTACTCAAGAGTATTTTTTAAAGATATATACAATAAAAAATATGGTTATCACCTTATCATAGTAATAACTAAGGATTTAGTGAAGTGGTACTTTAGCGAACCGTTGGTACATAGAGGTAGAAAAAGATATTAGAACCTTAAAAATGTTTAAATAAATTTAAGTTCCTTATATTTCCAAGATTGATGGTAAATTCTTTAGATAATATAGGAATTAATTATATCACATATATATGAAGGCCATGAAAAATGCCAAACAAAAACAGCTTCCTGTAGTACATTCTAGTATTTTGTAGTAAGGTTAAAATGAGATATATGTGTGTTCTATTCTTATCAATATCTCTTTGATATTTCTTCCATAAATTCAATTTTATACATTTTTTAAACTAGTGATACTTTAAAGCATTGTCTGTAGGTAAAAGGTTAATTAGTTATAAGCTCCATTACTAATAAATATTTGTAAATTAATAAATCTAAACCCATAATAAAAATTGTAAACTTTCACAATATTACAGTTGAGAGTTACTTTTGAAGATATACTTTATTTGTGATAAATCTCAGTTTTTGATTCTCTGTTAGGGGGCCCTGAAGTCCCCCTCTTCCCTGTTTGGAACTCATAGGTCCTTTATTGCTGTCAGTTTTCTGTAGTTAATCTTCATAGTATATTACAATTTAATGACAATTCAAGACTACTCAGAGCTGCTGATCCTCATAGTATATTCTTCCACCACTAGTTATAAGTAGCCATCTTTTGTAATAGGTTTATGCGATTGAAAATAATATTTCTATGCAACAGTAGTGGTTGAAAAAAATATGGGCTTCAGCAACATATGCATATACAGTTGAAGATCTTTAATCCGCACACCTTGGTTCTAGAACTTGTGCGGATTATAGATTTTTGCAAATTATAGATCAATGATGCCATTTCCTCGCTATATGAATTACTATAAGGTACATAAAACAATAAACTTTATTTAATGAAGCTAGAATTAGAATTGTTTGTTTTCATATAATGTAAGGAAGGTAATACTAATAAATATAAAACAATAAAATTTATTTAATGAAGTAGAAGCAATGTATAATTTAAACCTTAAATGAGTAATTAATTAAAAAACTGTGCTCCTGCTTCTGGACTGTGATTAACAGTATGCAGCCATATACTTGCAATGTGATTGGTTTGATGCAGTTTTTAATGACTGCATTGTACATCTTATCTTCAAAAGAAATGCTGGTATGAATTTTTCTTTAAATAGTTTTGTGTATTTTTGAAATACCACCCTAAAAAGAACATTTACACTAATAGTCCTTAAACATTTGTGAAAATACAGAATCCCACCAACCAACGCATGTGATGTCATTTTTTTCAACCAATGAGCAATGCTGTTACTGGCAGGAGTTAGAAAACTGTACTTGCATGTGTTTTGTTTGATCACTAATTGAATATTATTCAGATGATGTTCACATTCGTTAAAAAAGTATAATGGCTATAAAGTATATACTTTTTTTTCTTTTAAAATTAATTATGTATATCTAAATTAAATTTTACACTCATATTTTTTCCATTTTAGTATGTGAATTAACATCATATTTTCTCATATACATCCAAAATATCGGATTTTCGTTACTGCAAAATCTTTTGTTTACATTTGCAAAGGGAGTGTAGTGTGGATTATAGACAACTGCGAATTATGGGTATGCGGATTATAGATCCTGAACTGTATTTGCAAACAAAAATATGAGTGGAGACATGCAAAATAACTGAACTGAAGCATTTTTCAGATGTGTTGAGAAATGTAAAAAGTAAACTCATTCAATACAGCATTAAAAGCATTTATAAACAGAAAACAAAATCTGCAAAGTTTTATTTATATATATATATATATATATATATATATATATATATATATAAAGAGAATTTTGGAGGGAGGCACATGTATTAAATGCACTGAATAATTACAGAACAAATACAATCAAACTTTAATTTAGTACCTTAAATTCTCCAAATAAGAACTTTATTTAGAAGAAAAAAAGACTACAGTACAAAAACATGCAAAGATAATTGAAAGTCTGTTTAAAATGACATCAAATTTTAGTGCTATAGAGGAGAACTGAGGAAAGGATAAAAAGAAAAACACAAAGGCTAGTATTTCAAACTATTTCTGTCTTCAAAAAAAATGTCAGATGAAAGAAAAAAAGTTATCAAATATGATGTCTAATTTTTCGGGTTGTAATATAAAGAGAAAAGTGGATATTTATTTTATATATAAAATTAGAATTATTTGACTTTGTGTCACGTTGTTATATAAGCATCAATGATAGTACTATTAAATGAGTGTTGGTACAAAATTAAAGTGAGGATGGCTTGGCAACTATTGCATTAATCTTTTAAAGGTTGTTTTTCTAATTTGATGTTAAAGCTAATTTTTTATTACTGTGTTATAACAGTTCATGTTTTGTCGGATATGCTTTTTTCTGAAATTTCTTTCAGTACTAAATCCCAATGATTTTTAATTCCTCCAGCCTTTTTAATAATTTGTAATTTTTTCAATCACGTAACACATGTCTTTAGCATAATTTAGAACAATTTTTCTCTCATAAAATTATAAGCAAATTAAAAGAAAAAAATAAACAGCTTAAAGATTTTCTGTGCCTGTTTGCAAAAATATTTCCTTTCTATATAATACAATGATATTTTCCAATTTCATTTGAACTTCAGTTTCCTAGTGGGTGCATAAACTTTTTGAACAGTAAAATACATAATGAATGAACCTCTTTACAACAATTTCCTTTAAAGCAGTTATGAATGTTACATAAAATACCATGCAACTTTTAAAAGTACATTAATAGAGATAAAATTCTGTACTTACAAAAGAAAGTACAAACCCCATGATGCTCCAGCACCCCAGCAATTAGGAGTTACTCCTTTATATAGACCACGAAAACCTTCTTCCTGAACTATGGTTGCAACAGCATTAGCCAATCCATGATAGTTTGGCCTGGTCAGTAACTGACCATCGTTAACTTAAAAAAAAAAAATAATAAAAATAAAATATGTTCTACAAGCTCAAATATGAATATATTTAAATATTTTATAAATCGGTAAAATAACTAATTTTATTTTCTAAAAATAAGCCATAAAAAAAATAATAATAATAATAATAAAAATTAGAAAAAAAAAAAAAAAAACTATGGATGAAATCCTGTCTATGACAGAATTTAATTTAATTTAATTTAGTACGACAGGACTACTAATATATGTATTTTAACATCCTTTCAAAAAAAAAAAAATAATAATAATAATAATAGAGGGCGCTCAGTAAAATACTTAAAAACATATTCAAATAATGTATTGATTTTTAATTCCAAATAAATTAATAAAATTTGAATGCCTTAATTGTATAGTATCTTCCCCTAATTGCTTAATACTCCTTTACTAAATATTTTAATTAGTAAAATAATCTTAAAAACAATTTCGTATTTATTATAATAATTAGAAGTTTCAAATTCTACAGAAAAAAACATAATATTAAAAAAACTATAAACCAATTATTCAAATTTTAAATTATACTCAAAATTCATCACAGGTTACAATTTAATGTTAATTACATTTAATATTAATCCATTAATTTCTCAAAAACATAATTAATATCAATACACTCATCTTATAAATTGGAAAATAACACACATTTTAAATAAATTTCACAGTTTTAGTCTAAAAATATCTGAAAACACTAGTCTAAATAATCAGGAAATATTCAGCTAAGACCTGTTGGCTCTGTGGTCAGAGTAGACAGCTACAAACCCGAAGGTTGTGAGTTCGATCCTCACTGATGGGAAGTGAAAAAAATAAATATTAAAGTTTTTACGAATTTCACAAAATATTTTAAGATAGAGTAAGAAATTAAATGGTAAAACTGGATATTGGTAGGCATTTTCAAAGTGGAACACTAGAAATTGGTAACAACGCAAAATGGCAGATTGAAAGAAATAGTCCTGTCGTACTAAAAGAAAAAAAAACTTATGAATCATACAAAATCAATACACAGCTGACTTCCTCAAAATATTAAAATATTGGGCTCATTTGTTAAAGGTCATAAAAAAATTTCCATTAACTGTGTATTGCCATGATTTTAAGATAGCCTGCAACAAAAATGGATATTAAGCTTCTAATTTGCATTTCATTCACCACAAATTTAGTGATATAGTTTCTTCTCAGTTGGCACAGAGTTTCAATTGTAGTATCTTTAGAAAGTGTCTAATGCAGGTTTATAAGTAACATGACATATCGCAACCACATATTATTCACATTTTCAGTTTAAAGTTACAGTCACTGACATAAGTGAAGGCATACTTCTGAATATAGACTTTGTTGAATATCTAAAAAAAAATATTTCATGAATATTTTGAAACTTTAGGGGTTTAAAAAACATGTTTGCCTCATATATTTCAGCAAAAATTTTGTCCTGAAAGCTAAAAGGAGATCAGTCACAAATTAACCAAAAAATATTATCTTTGGGATCACCCTGTAAAAAATACACACTTAATGCTAGAAAAATGTGGAAAATGTTCATAGAAAAATATAAAAAGGAGTATTTGACCTGATGCAAAATCTGGAATTACACGCAAATAAAAATTATACCATGTCAAGAATACTTTTAGCAGTGGCTGCTCAAAAGGACCTCACCTTCACATACTACTTCCCAGTGTGTGGTCACTCATAGTTACCAGATGATAGAGCATTCGGCTGAGTGGAGACTAGCTTACAGAAAAAGGATACAATTTTACTCCCTAATTAGAATATTTTGCACATTTTTCTAAGGTTGGAAATCTTTTCGAGTATAGGAAGCAGTGGAATAGTTCAGATTGGAAAAATTTTGTGTATAGTCGTCTGAAAAGCAAACAAGGTTCTTGATTTCAGAGGCAAAAGTACTGGAAATTATGAAGCGAGATGTGGGAATCAAGACAGCGTAGTATGATTTGTTTTGCCATCAAAATATCCTGAAACAACCGGAAATAAATTATCTTGTGCGCCCCTTCAGAAATAAAACCGAAACACAATATGAAACAAGAAAAAAAAAATCAGATATTTTGAAATTACTTGAATCTTTGGCAATTAACTTTTATTTTTATGAACAATCTTGTAATGATACTCCTAACACTAACATAATTGAAAATAATGATAGCAATGGAGAAATGGAATATGAAAAGGAAGATTTGTGGTAACTACCTATCTTCCAAAAATTGTGCATCTAAAATTTATGTGGTAATTACATTTAAAAAAAAAAAAAAAAAAAAAAAAAACTTTGATTATTTTCAAATGGAAGTAAGTCATTTCATTTCGTTATTTGTTTGTGCCAAAAGGGCGTCAGTCATAGTTTTGTTCCAAAAGGGCTTGAGTCATTTTCTTTTTTTATTTCTCAATAACTATACTGTCAGGATTTTTTTTAATCATATAATTTAGCGTTATTATCATGCATAGATTACTGGAAAAAATTATCTTTCCTTAAATTCAATAATAAATCTTACATAACAATATCAAGTTTTTTCAAGAATGGAAAAAATTGACTTAACGTCATTTGGAAACAAGCTCTTCAATTAAAAGAAGAAAAATGTTCTGCAATTTTGTACAATGTAAATAAATTTTAATATTATCCCTTTTTATAGTTAGTTTTTAGCTCTCAAAAGAAATAAAAATGTGCATGAGAGTTACATTAATCAGCCTGTGGCCTACTTCAGGGTCAAAGAGCATTGTGTTAGAAGTAGGTCACCGATTCTATTAGAATCTTGAAGGAGTGTGTTTATTATAGCATAGTCAAGAAGTAATGGAATATGAGCGTTATTTATTTTATTACTAGCACTTCAGACATATTATTAAATATAATATACTGATATTTTTACTAAGATTAAACATTGAACGAAAGAGCAAGCATTATTTTTTACAGGGTGATCCCAAAGATTATATTTTTTGGTTAATTTGTAACATCCTTTTCAATTTTCGGGAGAAAATTTTTGCTGTAATATACAGGGTTGGGTTTTGCATTTGCCTGGCAAAATGCATTTTTGCCAGGGCAGCGGCAAAAAGTGGAAAAAACCAGGCAAAAAGCGGCAAAAATGGAAAAAATTGGCAAAAATGGAAAAAATTAGGAAAAGTGGAAAAATAAAATTAGAACAAAACAATCCCTTTCAATTTTCACCTTTTACACTTTGGCACCTCAATGAAAAAAATGTTTGAAGATTTTTTAATTTAAAAAGTAATTATAATTAATTAATTAATATAATATATAACCAGTGTCCGACAAATTTCCGGTGCCAGGGTGACTATAAATATCCATTGGTGACCAGTTACGTCAGACTGACAAAAAAAATTTCATGCATTTACAATATTTTTTATGTATATTTTTGTTTTTCCACCCACCTTCTTGTCTTGGTATAAAAGATGACATTGCTGATGTATTGAATGAATAGTATGAGTTTAATGTTTTCTGAAAAATTTAACAATTATTTCTGTTTTTGAAAGATAAATTCCCATATTTGATAAATCTTCTTACTACTATACTGGTTCTTTCCATGTCAACATCTGTGTGTTAAACAAGATTCAAGCATCATAAACACTATCTAAAGCAAACTATGTTCGAATTTACAACGAGAAAGTTTAAATAGTATGATATTTATCAAATGGATTCTCTTTAAAAGGAATTCTGTCCTGAAAAATTAATAGACAAATAGTATTTTAAAGCCAAAACTTAAACACTCTCAATCTATTTGATGATTATATTAAAGGTAAAAATAATATTTATTTCTGTGGATTTTTTTTCCCCCAATAGTTTCTTTTTATCTTTATAAATAAAAAATAGTTATTTTCTTAAAAATTTCCTTAGTTCACATTTTTAACTGAATAGTTCATTTATTCAATGTAAAATAATATGTGAATAACCTGCATTAATTATACAATTATGAAATATTATTAAGTTTTGCTGTGAGTATTGTCATAGAAATAATTCGCCATTTCTTCTCCTAAGATATTGAAACTTTGTCAGTCCCTGAACATAACCACAAAAATAAAACTACAAAATATTTTTATTTTATTGAAGTAAAAAAATCTTAAGTAAGACATATTCAGAGAGAGAGTTTACTTGCAATTTACATTTCGATTCCACAAAATGCATGATCAGTGACTGACTGACAAATTTTAGAACAGCTGAGTCAATAATTGACTCAATATTTGACTTTTCTCCACTGTAAACAAAAATATGTAATACATTGAAAAACACAATATTCTAGTAATTAATTATTGAAGAATATTTTTTAGATAGGTAATTTAAATATATTTAAAAATGAAAAAAATTATGTTAATTGTTGATGTTAAAAATTTCCTTTTAAAGAAATTTTAGAATGCATTATTTTAATGATTTACATAAGAATCAGTTGATCAAGAGTGTAATTAAATCTCTCGTTTTAATTTGTTAAAATTATGATTTAAACATTAAAATTGTGTACTTAAAATCCTTAAAACCCTGTTTGAAATACTGGTAATTTTTGCCACTGGCAAAAATTGTGGCAAAAACTATTTTTGCCTGGGCGGTTTTTTCCACTTCGGCAAAAATTGGCCAACCCTGGTAATATATGTGGCATAACATGTGTTTTAAACCCCTAAAGATTCAAAAGGATTCATGAAAAATTTCTTTAGATATTTGACAAAAACCTCTAGATTCGAAAGTGTGCCTTCACTTATGTCATGCACTGTACAATATTTGGTTATTTGATGTTTAATGTGTCTCAAAAACATATTTTTAAGAAATATATAGAGTGACATTTACTCCTATGTCATTTTGGAACCATCACCAGATGATAAATTATAAATTTGTAGGGAAAATCAAGTTTAGTGTGCTCTTTGGGATATTTTCAAGGAAAATTTCATTCAGTGTGCTGCTTGGTGATTTTTCTAAAAGTCACCAAGATGGTAAGATTCTGCATTGTGTTCCGAGTTGTAGCCCGTCACCTCCTACATAAGAGAGCATGCTTTCAGTGAATTAAACAAATAACTAAATACATCAGAAACAAAATCATAAAATAAAAATTTCAATATTTACATTTTAACACAATTTTGTATGCTTTAATTTTACAAAAACATTTTAGAAATAAAACATTTAAATCATAAAATACACCATTGCATAATATAGATGCATGAAATTCCACATGAGAGCAATCACTAACATGCACGTATGTATGTATCACATACATGATTTATATTTAAGAATTCTTCAACAGTCAATTATTGATATCTGTATAATATGTATGTGTACATATTATGTGTAAATTAGAAAACATCTCCATATTGTCTAGCAGAAAAGTTTTGCATAAACAAAGCTTGTCACAGAAAGCATAAAAATATACTGTCATAGGAGTGCTGACCCAGGAATGACAAGAAATTTATCAGTTCTACTGTCTTTATGCTGAGTAAAGAAATTGTGAAATTTAATCACCTTTTATGAAAAATAAGCTTATTTCACAACCTAATGTTTTTGTGCAGAAATATGAAGGGCATGAGAAATAGAGAGCAAAATCTCATTCCATGATAATATAACAGAATAAGGAAAAGGTTAAATATTACAAAAATTCTTTTCAATACTGCTTAAAACATCTATACAATAAAACTTATCAACTAAATTATTATGAAAGAAATAATCACTTTGTTAGTTAGTACGCTATTTTCTTGAAATTTTTTAAACAATGCTGAAGCTAAAAAAAAAAAAAAAAAAAAAAAGTGGGCTAAATTTACAGTCCAGTGCGATAGTTTTTCATTTTACAATGGGAAAAGAATGTAAATGCAATGCTACCATATCAAATTAAGTTTCACAAGAAGGTTTAAATAAAAAACACACATTTAAATATATATGTATAAATTATGCTTAAAAAATATTAAATATTACAAAATATACTTTAAATGCAAACTATACTTGAAAACAAAAGAATAGTGGTATTTTAAGTATAATTTGCTCTTTCAGTATACAAATACAGCTTTCTTCTGAATGTAACTATACACTTCAATAAACTGGCTTTGGTGTAAGAATTACTCAGTGAATGGTAGAAAACTGACAAATACAAGTTTTTAAACAATGCAGCAGGAAACCAGAAAGTGGCCACTATTGTTGGCAGTCTGTGGCAAGATTTTTAATGATCACTATTAAGAATTAAGTAGCAATTGCTAATTTCCCCCTATACTTTAAGATATGTATTTTTTGTGAGTGTGTCCATAACATTATGAGAACAATTTTTTTAAATATATGCACGTCCAGCAGAAATTTTTAATCTGAAAACTTGTTGCAAAACATTCAAAAGTATTTTACTATGGGGCTTTGAATTCAACTTGTAATAAACTAATGTGTAATTTTAGCATGGCTTTAAGTTTAGGCACACTATACATAACCTAGTATAAGTATTATAGATGCTATTTTCAAACATAGAAATAAAACTCAGTAGAAAACGATTTAAGTAAGAAAAACATCAGTTTTATCTATTCATAATAATAATAAAGCACAGTCGAATATCATGATCAGTTTAATTACCTGCAAACCTGATCTTCAACAAATCCAAAGGATGCAGCACTAATGTTGATGTCACTCCACCGCTGATTCCGGCACAGGCCCGGACTGGCTCCTTTGGGGGCCCTCGGCTAAAAATCTAAAAGGGGCCCCTTACCGAGGAATTTAGAGTGAATAGGATATTAAAATACGTACTTTTTAAAAATTAGGCTTACATGCCTAAAAAACACATTCAGCTTTTTTTCCACTTGGAAAATAATCTTTCCGTGGGGGATCAATTTTTAATGTCATGTCTCCGGACCACTTCTTGGGGTGAGTCCCAGACCGTCGCCAATTGCCCATTGCGCAGCACTAGTTCGACGTAAAACCAAAACAACCAACCCACTTGGAAAATAGTTGAGTAAAAATGTAAACTTTTTCCGATGTGGTTTACTTACTTTCACAATAAATATTTATATAATTTTTTATACCACATATAAACTAGTTATATGTTAGATAAAATATCTTTACTAATTAACTAAGAAGGATTCATTCTTTAAAAATGAGATTATGAATTATTTTTAGCTTCAGGCAAACCAATCACACTGTTAAAGCCGTAATAATCTAATTCCTACTATAATACCTAAATAAATATTTAAAAGGGACACAATATTACTATAATACTAAGCATATCGAAAAAAAATTTCCCCTTCAATTGTGATTTAGTTGATATAAATTGTAAACAATATTTTACAACAAAAATAAAAATGCCCCTATAATACCTTGGTACAGTTATAATGAACTGAACTCTCGCCAAGATCTTTACGTATGTATGCAATTGCGACAGCCATTTTAATTCATCTCTAAAATGACATGTAAAGTTTAAAAGCCGCCAAGGGGATTTTTATACTAAAGCTGAACCGAAGAAATTTTCAGAAAGGAATATAATAACCGTTGCTAAGGGGTGAATCAGTTACCGCATGCTTTTTTTTTTTTTAATGAGAAAACATATTTTAAAAAATCGTGTTGCACTGTTGTTACAAATTCGGTACCAAATGAAACGGGCGATTTTTCTGAAGCCAGGGTTGCAAACAGTTTTTCGACACGACCATTAGATTTTTTAAAAATTAACTAAAGTATGAAATTTAGGTGGTAACACTGCATTTTAATTTATTTCACTCATTTTAAAAAGTACGTGGCCCAGTTTTACAGTCAAAAAATGAGATAAAAAAATAAATTAAAAAATAAAAATTTTACAGATTGAAATTAATAGTCCTCCGTGCTAAACTAAATTTCGTCTTTAACAGATTTTTTTTTTTTTTTTTTGGGGAGGGGGATTTTACATAGATAACTTATACAAAATTTTAAAAAGCCATTTAAATGTAATGACAAAACGAATAGCAAAGCTGGTAAAGCCTACTAAAATCACAGCAAAGCCTGAGGAGGTTCAGCTAGCTTTTATATGAAATGTCTAATTTTCACCCGAAATTAAGAACATCTTATTTAAAAAATTAGTTTTAGAAAATTAAATAATAAAACTGTTTTGCTATTTTTTTCCCCCGGTACATAAATGACAACTAAATGAGTGTAATATCTTAATTTCCTACATTATATTCTAAAACAATAACAAAAAAATTCCACTATTTAGTGCAATTTTATTTGGAAAAAAAAAAAAAAAAAAGATTATAAATGGCCCCCAGGCGATGGAAAAGCGAAGCGCTGGTAACAATCACTTGATTTGGACTTTCATTACAATGATTTTTGGGGCAAAAACAAAACGTAGCAAAAAAACAAAAATAAAGCGTTGGCTCAAACATGCTTATGTGAAATTAAGAACCTCTAATTTTAAAAATTTAATTTTATAAAATTAAATAATAGAAATGTTTTGCTTGAATTTATAAGCTAATAAACTAATTCGAGTTACCTGTATTTACCATCTGACCATCGCTGACGGATATATCCGGTTACTGAGCTGTTTTTTTTTTTTTTTTTTTCCACATGACACTTATAATTCAAAATTATATAATTACGAAATTTTAGCTTTGTTTTTTAGTTTGAATGTCTTAAGTAATAGTTAAGAGGATCATTATCATGTGCACATTTTCATTTTTAATCTTATGTTGAAATAAGTTTTATTTTAGTACATTAAAAAACTGTGCGGTAAAAAAATTACAGTTTTGCCCTTTTCAAAGGCAGTAAGAGGGTTAATTGTATCATTATTGATTATTGTCCCTTAAAGACCGATTTTGTGACTTAGTGGAACTAGATAATCATGTATTTAAACGTTTGGAGAATTTTTCAACATCTAAAGATTTTCTCTTCTTTTCTTTTCTTTTCTTTTTTAATAGACACGTTTTATGTTCACACAGCTATGACACTTCTTTAACGGTCCTCTTTACTTACCGTCGCCGGAAGCCCAAGCCAATGTTATTCTATGGAGAAATTTTCTTTACAAATAACTTATTAACTAATACATACTTTTAAATTCTGTTTTCACATTCAGAAAATTTCCAAATGTTTTTTTTTTTATTATTATTATTATTATTTTATTTTGAAATTGCAAAATGAAAAAAATTCACATATTGAAAATTCGTATTTTGCATCTTCAAAAAAAAAAAAAAAAAAAAAAAAAAAAATGGTCCGTCAATTTAACAGCTGGGAATTTTCAGAATGTGAAAATAGAATTTAAAAATATGTATTAGTTAATAAGTTATTTGTAAAGAAAAATTTCCCATAGAATAACATTAGCTTCAACTTCCGGCGGCGCTGAGTGAAGAGGGCCCTTAACAACAACCCTACTACGAGACTGATTTGGGAGCGAGCACACAACAGAGAACTTAGTTATATTAGATAAGAACACGGATTAAAATACTATTTTAATCCTGATTTTAATTGGCGGATAAGAACAAGAATTGCAGCTCCGAAGAGACAAATTAAAATTCTTAAAAATTTAGTTCTTTTGAAGTTCGTGGCTGGCTAATTTCGTAAGCCGCTATCAGACGAAGTTCCATATGAAAGGCATATACTAACTTATAAACAGGTTTCTCATGAGGGAAACCGGTGAAATACTACCGTTTGATACTTTTGCCTCACGTATATTCTTCAGTCACGCACTCTCGACTGAGAATCGCATGCGATAGTTTTTAGCATGAAGTCTCCCAATCACAGAATCGCGATTCCAGAGTTTTCTCTATCCTCATAACTTTCAAATCTCTCAGAGAGGAATTGTCGCCAAATGTTGCGTTCGTTGTTTACATTTGCGGATTTCATTTATGCTTAAAAATAACCCTTGATTGAGCTCAAGAAAGTCGTTCGGTAGCTTTGAAATGTAATAGATTGTACTTCAGGATATATGTTCTTCCTTCAGCTTAGGATAACAGCTTAGGAGAGAGCAAAGATAGAGGATGAAACATGAAGCGGCGATTGAAACATTGTCGACTTGACCTGCGCGCATTCTCGATGAAATCAATCAAAAAAGGGCATATTTTCCCTGTAAAGCCTCAATATTTGTTTGCATTTGAGTTCTTTGATCACGAACTTCTCTTAAACTGTGTGGGACTTGTCTTAAACTGCACAACATGCGATGAGTCAAAATTGATTGTAAAAATGCAAAGATTACTGGAAAATAAATAGTCAAATTACTTTAATGTAACTAATTATAAAATAGTATATATATTTTTTAGGGGTTTTATGGGGCCCCCTTGCGGCGGGGGCCCTCGGCGATCGCCGACCAGCCGACCTGGCCAGTCCGGGCCTGTTCCGGCAATAAGATGCTCAACTTTAATGTGAGCAAACACACCGCTTGTATTTCTTTTAGATGCAGAAAGCATAAGTAAAGCTAAACACCTTTAAACAAACAATTACATAAAATAGCTTAAAGACTAAATATTTCTAGCGATTGCGTCACCTGTTATGAAATGATAAGGTTGAAGGGAATTGTGAATATAGAAAAATTTATATAATGATATACATTATTACTTTATTTTATTTCAAAAGATAAATATTTTTAGAATACGAAGTAGGTACCATATTCAAAAATATTCCTTGTTTTTTAATTTACGTTTCAGTTAACATAATAAGAATCAAAAGAGAGAAGAGCAGAGGAGAAAGAGAAATCAGTGTTGCCTTTGCCATGTCCCTACGGACAGCTATGACGAGATATCAGTTTGGTGATTTGTGACATCAACTACTCTGAGTCGGGGAGTTGCGGAGATATCGGGGAAAATTGTACTAGTTGAGTTGAGAATTATATTGTAAAGGATTTTCTGTAAAAGGAAAAAAAATCTAGAATTTTCTAAGTCTTCTAACATTTAAAATTCTAAATAAAGCTAAAAGATCATTTAAAGATTAAAATATTTATTTGTAAGTTATGTTCAAAGAAGATTTTTCTAAAGAAACTATGACAACACTTACACACGCTGATGCAAGTGAAAACCCATATCCGAGTAAAATATGTTCTAAAATCTTTCCCAAACAGGAGTACCTAAGTACATCTTTACAACATAATACGAAAAAGAATCCAGACGTGCTTAAAGTATGTTCCACAGGATTTTCTGAAAAGGAACAGTTAAGTAGTCATGTGCATATTGTAAACATTCACACAGGGGAAAAGCAGTGTTCTTGTAATTTTTCTCCACACGCTCACGATAGTACACACCTGCGCAAACATACAGAGGAGAAGCCAAACGTGTGCAAAATATGTTCTAAAGAATTTTTCGACAGGCACATGTGCACTCATAAAGGAGAAAAACGATATGTGTGTGAAGTATGCTTTAAAAGATTTTCGAAAAAGAGTAGTCTAAATAATCATCTACACGACATAGTAGAAGAGCCATACGTGTGTGAAATATACTCCAGAGGATTTAATAAAAATAGTTATTTAAAGAAACATTTACTCTCTGAAATAGGAGAATGTGAAAAGAAATTTTCTCAACTAAGTTCTCTACCCATCCACACAGAAGAAAAACCTTACGAGTGTGAAACTAGACCCACATGTGGCTCTAGGTGTGAAATATGTTTGAAAGGATTTTCCAGAATGGGAGATTTAAAAAGGCATCTCCGTACTCACACAGGGGAAAAACCATACGTGTGCGAAATATGTTTTAAAGGATTTTCCGATAAAAGCAGTTTGGTTAGGCATTCACGCAGTCACAGAGGAGAAAAACCGTACGTGTGTGAGAAATGTCAAAAGAAATTTTCTCAAAAGAGTAGTCTAAAGGATCATACACGCATCCACACACAAGAAAAGCCATACGTGTGTAAAATATGTTCTAGAAAATTTACTAAAAAAAGTAATTTAAATAAGCATGTACTCACTCATTCAGGAGAAAAGCCATATGTGTGTGAAATATGTTCTAAAAAATTTACCGAGAAAGGAAGGAAGTTTGACAATGCATGCACGCATTCATACAGGAGAAAAGCCATACGTATGTGAAACATGTTTCAAAGGATTTTCTAAAAAGGGAGATTTAAAAAATCATCTCCGTACTCACACAGGGGAAAAGCCGTACGTGTGTGAAATATGTCTGAAAGGATTTTCTGTAAAGGGAGATTTAAGAGGACATCTCCGTATTCACACAAAGGAAAAGCCATACGGGTGTGAAATATGTTTTAAAGGATTTTCCGAAAAAAGAAGTTTGGATAAGCATTCACGTATTCATACAGAAGAAAAGTAGTGCCTATGTGATATATATCAGAAATAATTTTCTGAAAACAGAAGCCTAAATACTCGTCTATGCGTCCACACAAGAGAAAAGTCATAGATATGTGAAATAAGTCATATAGGACATTTCTGCAAAGTAGTCTAAATGCTCATCTACACAATACAACATTTGAATTGGCTGAAATTATATATTTTTTTAAAATTATTTTGATAAGAGACAAAGACCAAATGTTAAAAATTTGACTTCAGAATTCAGGAAACCTCAAAACGTGTGAATATTAAAAAAATACAAGCCCTGAATATTTAGCTTAAAAAATACTTTATTTATAGCATGGATATGTGTAATTAGATTTAATTCCAAGCAGTTTTCTTAAATACAGTAAAACATTATAGTAAAGCACTTCTCCAAATTACATTTAATATAAAAAAAAAAAAAAAAAATCGATTTTTGTTTAATTTCTTAATGATCACTTTTACTCTTGGGAACAAAACTTTTGTTGTGATATGAGGTATAAGATGCTCTTCATATTTTCAAAAAGTAAAAAGTTAATTTGCAACCAGTTTTTTATTGCATTTCACAAAAAAATTAAATTTGAAATTGTCCAAATACTTATTACTAGATAATCTACTCTTATTATTACTTTCAAACTTTGAATAAGCACCATAAAATGCAATAAACTCGCAACAATTGTTTCGGGTCGAAAAAACACACGACCCTTCATCAGGCGAATAATGTAAGCACGAGTGCTGCAGTCAAAGCCGCAACCCCGAAACAATTGTTGCGAGTTTATTGCATTTTATGGTGTTTATTCAAAGTTTGTAAGTAATATTTTTTACAACGCCAGTTTTGTGGTGCCTTTTTATAATCTACTCTTGTTGTTTCCTAAAATGATTAATACATTTTTGTAAAAGTTGGATTAAGGCCAAATTTTATAAACGTAAAGTGTTGTTTCTTTGTTTTCAGTTTTCATTGCATGTTATATAAAGTTACAAATTAATCCCTTGTTCAACTGCTTTGTTGGTTATAACTTCGTTCATACAGTTGCAGCAAGAATTTTATGATTTGAAAAATAAATGGATAAAATAAAAAAAAATAAAAATTAGAAATTTTTATCCGTTATACACTAAAGTATTTTTCATAATTAGACGGATAATTTTTAATAACCTTATAATTTAATATTAGTTTTCAAAAAATTTTTATGTAATATTTTATTCTTGGAAAGATCTGTTCAGTAATATAACTGCATTTTACAAATTGTCCCTAGAATAACACATGCAAATCTAATTTTATTTGATGATTGAATTATACTCTTGCACACACAATTATTTTCAATATTTGAAATTTGAAGTATAAAACTTTCATTTCAATATAAATAAATTTTCATTGTAAAAATTTACAGTATTTATAAGTTTTTTTTTTTTTTTTTTTTTTTTAATGCTATATAAATATTTAGAAAAACTAAAAGTAAATTTATGCAACATACAGGTGTGTAACAGAGTGGATGACATTTTTCAGTTAAACTACTTACTTTTTACAATATATTCAATTGCTATTATCTGACATCAATTCCAGCTTGATTATATAAATTTTTAAAAAATCATTTTTGAAACATGCACATATACGAAAGGATATATAAAAGGAGTTAATATGACGGATTTTAAGAAAATCAGAGTCGTGTTCCTAAGAACCCACTTTGACTGAAATCCGTAATAAACTCCCTCTAGGTCGAAATCACAGCGTTTTCTGCCCCCCCCCCCCTTATACTCACCTATTAACTTTACGCTTTCGAAGCAAGCAACTCGTCATCTCTAAAAAACTAAAATACGGTTTTTCAAGGTTTTAAGGTCGATTAAAAAAAAAAAAAATGAATGTATAACAGTTAACAAGTGGTGCTTTTGGCTGTAACTTCTTTTTTTTTTTGGAAAAGCAATACTTTAGATTGCAATGTATATAACTACTCCAGTTTCAGTTTGTAAGTATGTTGCCAAAAAGTCATACCGCTTTTTATCAATAACTACAGTTTTACGGATGGATAAATCTCAGCATCTACTAAGAATTCATAAATTTTGTATTTTATCGGACGATCTTCAAATATTTAACTACCTAATTTAATTTTATTTTCAATCAAATCGCATGAAATTAAAATTGAAGGTTATTTTATTTTATTTATGTACTTATTTTTACATTTCTTTCTTTTTTTTTTTTTTTTTTTGAGTTATAAAATGTATAGTATCAAAAATTGATGTTGTAAAAGTTAAAAAAAAAAATTCAGCGCGAAAATTCGTATTTTATTAAAAGTTTAGTATCGTTTAAAGAGGGGAAAATGACTTTTCTAACTACGCTTCTCTGTAAGAAATGGAAGACAAAGGCTGGGATTGCGGTGCCTCGTTCTTAAGTCTGATCTTAAATCTTACGAACTTTCGTAGAAGGGCGTGGTTAAGAACGATCTTAACTTGGTATTGCGGTGCCTCAAGCGTAAGTCCTCCGCGTGTCCTCGTAAGAGAAAGCCAGCCAGCCAATGGGAGACGCTGAGCGAGCTATGTTGTGATTGCGCGCGCATCCAGTTACGATTCGACTTAAGATAGCTCTGAGGTCGTCGTAAGATAGTGAACCACTGCAATACGACTTGCGTTTTGTTTACATCTTAAGACAGAGTTTGTGCGTAAGATAGTGCTGAGCGAGGCACCGCAATCCCAGCCAAAGAATAGTTTTTTTTACACGGCCTTCAGAGCATGCGTTGGGAATTAACGTTTTTATCAAACTTGTTATTGTCATCGTTCGTTAGTTGTTCCGTTTTTTTTTTTTTTTTTTTTTTTTTTTTTGGTTTATCAATATCTCAAAACAAAATAGTATTTTCCAGAATTGTATTTATGAAAGACCTTTTTATAGCAAATGAAGTTTTTATGTTCATAAAAAAGCACTGCCATGTAAACGTAGAAAAAAAATAACCGCTTATTTATAATTCGTGATTGTGGCAAAAAACCTTTAAAAAGCCATAATTTTTAGAGCGATTATACTAATATTTATATGATCCATATTATACATATGTAGCTTTTAAAATTCTTTGTTCTTTCTTGAACAAAATAGTAATAACAAATAAAATAAATAAAATGGGATTTCTCAAATACTGAATTGACTATTCTTTACTGAAATGACTATTCTTTAAAATAATTATAAATAATTTATTTTCTTAATTTTATACACACACACGCACATATATATATATAAAGAGAGAGAGAGAGAGAATTTACTAAAAATAGAGAGTATAAATGTAAATCTTTATAGCCAAAATTTTACATAAGGAAACCCTTAAACTTAACAAGTTACAAGCACAAAATCAAAAAAGTAGCAGTATTTTAAACAGTTTTGTTTTTAAAGATTTTGGTTTACTTTAATTTTGTTAAATTTATTAGAATAATAAATTAATTGTATTTATTTAAAAAAATAATACAAATTGAACTTTTTAATTTAATAATTATTTGAATTTTTTTAACTTATCTAAAATTTGTTCGTTTTAATTTAATTTATTTTATTTTTTAAATATACATAGGAATAATAATAAAGAAATAAATCTCTGTAATTCATGGATTATATTTCAGAACATTTCTTTATGATACATAAGGGAAATTATATCAAATGATAAATAATCTTAATATCATATTCTATGTTGAATATGCTTTTGTTCTTATAAAATTTATATATCAATTGTCCCAGCAGTAATTCTGCTGTCAAAGCTAGAAGAAGGGAAATCTTGGGTTTGATCCTAGGTTGCATTTGCTGGCCTAGCTGTGCAAAGTTTTTTATGGTTTTCTCAGAAATTCCCTTAAATACAAGCTGTGACCCCTTAGAAAGTCCTTCTTATAAGGTATCTCACCCAGGTCTAGAATCATAGCATAGTCAGTTGGTCTTAACCCATTCAGCCACAATTTAGATCTTAAACTTACGTAACATTTTGCCGCACATAGTTTTGTATAGTTGTTTGAATAGTTTTGTATGTCCCTGTACACAAGCCATATATCTAATCTCAACAAAATATTTCTTATAACATCCCGTTATGGTACAGATTTAGAATAACGAGTTTCTACTTTTTACTCTTATTTGTTTTTGTGTTATGCTGATTGCTGAGTATAACAGACTCTCACAGATAGAGACCAACCGCTAAAAACATGAGTTGTATTCACGAGACCTCAAAACATGTAAATATAACAAAATCACAATTTTAAAAATGACCCTTATGTTAAAAATATATGCTAAATCCCAATATTTAAATGATCCCAATGTATGTATTTTTTAAAGTATTATATGTATAATTGTATGTTAACTGTATCCTTTAACCTATGTATTGCATTAAGTTTGTTGTATGGCAACCGCCTTTTTTAGCAGTGTTAAGTATGTAGTTTTGGCAACAGTAGAAGTTGTTTACCTCGCTTGCTGGCGGGTGCATATTTTTTCGCTATGTGATTTCTCATTGATGCTCAATAATATATTTAATCTGGATCGTATCTGAGTGTTTAATTATGATTCATATACATTCTCTAACACGTTATCAGCACGAAGCTCTCAGAAATGATCGTTATTTTCGCGGATTAAAGAAGATTGCATAGCCCTTATCGCTCTGACGAAGTTTAAGAGTCTGTAGAAGTAATATTTGTTTCTTATTCTTTCTTAAACAAAACATGGAAGATTATAAGTTGAAAAAATTAGACGGTGATAATTACCATGCATGGGCGATACGTGCGCGTGCTATTATGGTACAGAAGAAATGTTGGGAAGCAATAGATCCGGGATATGGGCAGGAAATGACGGATACCGAAAGGAAGAAGAATGACGAAGCACTAACGCTTATGTTTTTGATTGTAGAAGACACATTCTTAGATGATATTGGGGATTGTATTCGAGCGAAAGATGCATGGAACGCTTTAAAGGAAATGCATACAAAATTCGGACTTCTTCACGTTTTGCAGTTAATGAAAGACTTTTTTAATATTACTATGAAACCTGGGGAAAGTGTTCAATCCTATTTGGCCAGACTCATGGAAATACACAGAAAATTATCTAATGGTGGATATGCCTTCACAGACAGAGAAGTGGCTCTGGTCATGCTGATTGGACTCCCAAAATCGTACGAAAGCTTAATACTGAATCTAGAAAAGGATGAAGCAAATTTGACTACTACTATTGTAAAATCGAAGCTTTTGATCGAAGAAAAAAGAATTTATAGAAATGCAAACACTATTGCAGACCGTGAAGAACATGCTCTACATACAAAGAGTCACAATCAAAGGAAACATTTACAAACCGACGCCTCAAAAAGCTGGCAACCAAAGAAGTCATTAGAGACAAACTCAAATGCGAAGAAAAACACTAAGTGCTTTAGCTGTGGAAAATGGGGTCACATATCCAAATATTGTGATGAAGCAAAGAGAAGCAATCAAGTAAGTGCAAAAACAGCAGTTGACTTAAAAGGAGATTGGGCTTTAAATGTAAATCATAAAGGGGAAAATAAATCAACTTTTTGGATTCTGGACAGTGGTGCCACAGAGCACATGACATCTGACAAGAAGAAGTACTCAAATTTCAGACGCTATGAATCTACTGTAGAGGTAGCAAACTCTGAGAAGATAGAAGTCACTGGGATTGGAGATATTACACTGAGATTACACGAAAGCGGAGAGACTGTTACCCTTGCAAATGTCCTTTTTGTACCAAACCTAGGAGGCAATCTGCTCTCACTTGGAAGAATTGAAGAACGAGGTTTCAAAGCTGAATTTGCTGCTGGTGAGGCAAAGATAATAGAAGAGAGTGGAAAAATTGTCCTTACCGCCAAAAGAATGGAAGATTATACATAGTAGAAGAACTAAGCCCTAAGGCCTATGTCGCAAGAACTGCAAGTGATGATCTCTGGCACAGAAGACTTGGACATCCTAATCATAAATCAATCAAAGGACTATATCCAGATCTTAAAACACCTGAACCTGAAGTAACAAATGATTTGTGCACCATTTGCATCCAAGGGAAGATGAAGCGTAAGGAGTTTCCCAAGATAACAAGCACAAGAGCAAAAGAAGCACTCGAAATTATACATGCTGATGTTGTTGGAAAGATAACACCATCCTCCTTGGGCGGCTCTAATTACTTTGTTACATTTACAGATGACCATACTAGATATACAACAGTTTACCCTATAAGAAGTAAGGATGAAGTCTTATTCAAATTTAAAGAGTATAAACAGATGGCTGAAAATTTTCACAACAAGAAAATCAAGATTCTGAGAAGTGATAATGGAGGTGAATTTAGAAATAGAGAATTTGACCACTACCTTGTAAAGCATGGCATACGAAGACAAGCAACAGTGCCCGAATCCCCTCAACAAAATGGAATCTCTGAGAGGAAACAACAAACACTACTAAACATGACACGGTGTCTACTCATAGAATCTGGTTTAGATCAAAGATTTTGGGCAGAAGCAGTATCAACAGCTGCCTACCTTCTGAATAAATGTCCTTCTGCATCAATCCAGGGAAACATCCCAGAAGAAAAGTGGCACAGGAAAAAGGTCCAAACAAGTCACCTTAGGATATTTGGATGCAGGGCTTGGAGTCAGGTGCGATCAAATTTTAGAAAAAAACTTGATGCAAGGGCTACAGAATGCATATTAGTTGGCTATCCAGAAGGCACAAAAGGTTACAGGTTGTATGACCAAAACAATAATAAATTTTTTATTAGCCGAGATGTCGAATTTGAGGAAAACATCTTTCCCTACAAGAAGTGTCAAGAAGATATTCCAAAGCATGACAGTATTATTCTAAATGTCGGAAATGAAAAGGCTGAAGATATTTTTGATACAGGAAATACAAATCAACCACAGGACATTGAATCAGAAGTAACCAATAACAGCACTGATGAGCCAAGTAGTGATTCAAAATTTGTTGTGCAAGCTGAAGATACACGTATTGAGGAAGACAAAACTCAAATAAAGGATACTAACCAAAATCAATGCTTCAAAGAAATTTCAGAATTGAGAAAAGACTTGAACCACAGCCAAGAAATCAACTTAGGACAACATACCGAGAAAAGTGATAGCCCCTCAACATCAGTTTCTAACAATCTAACAAATAGGAACAGAAGTATAAAAACCCCAAAACATCTTGATGACTACATTCTGTACAATGTTCAGGCTAGAGAAACCCTTGAAGAAAGATCAAGAGACTCAGATACAGTCACAGAAGCCCTAGCCTTGGATGAATCAGAAAAAAAGCAAGAAGACAGAGTCCCAGCAACCGTGAAGGAAGCATTATCATCTCCTGAAGCAGACATGTGGCAAAAAGCCATGAACGAGGAAATTTCCAACCTCACTCAAGTCCAAACCTGGGAGCTTACTACCAAACCACCCGGTGTAAAGATCATACCTTCCAGATGGCTGTTCCGAAAGAAGAAAGATGAGGCTGGGAATCGAGCGAAATTGAAGGCCAGGTTAGTGGCAAAAGGCTACCTTCAAGTATCCGGTGTGGATTTCCAAGATACATTTTCTCCAGTCATCAAGCTTAAGTCCATTCGACTTTTACTTGCCATAGCTGCAGAGAAGGGTTTTGAAATTCACCAAATGGATATAACAGCAGCGTACCTAAATGGAGTCTTAGAAGAAGACTTGTACATGGCACAGCCTGAAGGCTGCATAGAAAAAGGAAAAGAGCACCTAGTCTGTCATCTAAAGAAGAGTATTTACGGCCTTCGTCAATCAGGACGAGTGTGGAATACATGTCTGAATGATTTCTTAACTGATTATGGATTAACAAGAGCAAACGCAGATCCTTGTATCTATTACTGTCATGAAAGAAACATCATAGTTGGAGTCTATGTTGATGATCTCTTGATCATTGGTGACATGACAGAAATAAACAAGTTTAAAGAAAAGATAAAAAGAAAATTTACTGCTAAAGACCTAGGCCCAGCCAGCCAAATCTTGTCCATGCAAATAAGTAAAGAAGATGGATCATACACTCTAGACCAAACTGTTTATGTGTCTGAGATATTGGAGACTTACAAGATGACTGAGGCAAGATCTGCAGCCACTCCATTAGACCCGAGTATGAAATACAATAAAGTAGATGACCAACAGTGGGAAGGAAGCAAAAGTATCCCTTATAGACAGGCTATTGGGAGCCTATTATATCTCACCTGTGGTACTCGTCCAGATATGGCCTATTCCTCTACCTATATGAGCCAGTTTAATGAAAAGCACACTGAAGAACACTGGCGGGGAGTGAAGCACATTTTGAGATATCTAAAGGGAACCCGACAAAGAAAGTTGAAATTCAGGAAGACGGGTGAACCACTACAAATCTATTCTGACGCCGACTGGGGAGGTGACAGAGCTGACCGCAAACCTTACAGCGGATATATAATGCTACTAGCAGGAGCTCCAATCTCGTGGTCTAGCAAGAAGCAATCCTCAACAGCCTTATCGTCAACGGAAGCAGAGTACATTGCTATGTGTCACACCGCTAAAGAAACCCTCTGGATCAACAATCTGTTGAAAGAAGTGTGTAGTGAATTGATGTCTTCACCTCAGAAAGTGTTAGTTGACAACCAGGGAGCTATGTTTATGGCTAAAAATCATGTGACCTCAGAAAGAAGCAAACACATAGACATCAAGACCATCAAGTATTTCTTTCTAAGAGATTTAGTTAAAGAAAAGATTATTGCATTCGAATACATACCATCAAGTGAGAATCTTGCTGATCTTCTCACAAAACAGGTGTCGAAGAAGACCCTACAGGCACTTGGGTATGCAGGAAATTACCTTGGTAAATAAAACCTAAAAGTAAGTGACAATCTTGTATAAGAATCTTCTGACCTTCTCCTATCCTGAAGTAGTGCCAAAAGACTCATTCAAATACTGACTTCTTGTTTTTGTAAAGACTTGTTTTAGAACTTTCCTTGTTCATACGCATTTTTTTTTGTGAAGGACTATTTAGTATCATTAGTTAGAACTATTAGTTAACCTTATTTACAATGTGTCAACACTAAACAATTATGTGTTCTCACATATGATATCTATATTGCCAATAGAAGTACATAACATTTAAAAATTGTGTAATTAGCAAGGGGGCATGTTAAAAATATATGCTAAATCCCAATATTTAAATGATCACAATGTATGTATTTTTTAAAGTATTATATGTTTAATTATATGTTAACTGTATCCTTTAACCTATGTATTGCATTAAGTTTGTTGTATGGCAACCGCCTTTTTTAGCAGAGTTAAGTATGTAGTTTTGGCAACAGTAGAAGTTGTTTACCTCGCTTGCTGGCGGGTGCATATTTTTTCGCTATGTGATTTCTCATTGATGCTCAATAATATATTTAATCTGGATCGTATCTGAGTGTTTAATTATGATTCATATACATTCTCTAACACCTTAAACAATATTTTCCGTTCCATATATGGGTAAGAGAAAGTAAAATGTAAAGAGATAGATTCTGAAATGTATCTAAAATGGTCAAGATAAGGTGATATTAATAAAAAATGCCATGAAGGGTAACAACACTAGTATTTCTATTAATTTATGTGAACAGAAATCTTTTAAACTTATATATATATTTATATATATATATATATATATACACTTATATTTTTGACACCGAAAAATTTTTTTGGCATCAGTCATTAATGAGTTAAAACTCGAAAATAGAATAGAATGTTGATGGAGGTCGCCATTTTTTTTACGAAGATGGAGATCGACGGAAATTTAGCGTGACTTTGTTACAAGGATCATTAGAGACAAAAAGTCTTTGTAACTCTTAAGTCTCAAGTTGTAAATGTGTAATGTAATGTTGATGGATTTTGAAAATGCCGAAATATTGTGCGGCATTTAAGTGTTCTAATAAATATATGAGATGAAATGGGAAAAGTTTTTCTAAATAAGTTGTATTTAAGTAATTTATGAAAAATATAAATTTTATAATCAGTTGTTTGTTATTATTATGAAACAATTACTGCCTTCATATTTAATGGTTTACTTTTTTTAAATTTTAATATTTTTTAAGAATTTATATTAGTAAGTAATATGAAATTCTCAAAATTCTTTTAAATGTAGTTAGAAACCGCGGAAGTTTTAATATATAACTAGTATGTTGTGGCCACCACAAGATTTTCTTCTGTATATAATCCTATACAAATTTACGCAATACAAATAATTTATTAAATTATAATAATTATAATTTATTAAAAAAAATTTTTCATGATGAATGCAGATGATTTTTATGTCAAAGAAGCATAATAATAAATACGGATTGAAAGAAAGTCAGTTTTGTGCAGATATGAGTATACAAGAGTGTAGTAAGAAAAAAATAGAGGGAAGGAAAAGGAAGAAAGAAAGAAAAATGAAGTATCTGGAGTTTTTCCTTCCCTTTTAGTACATAAATTTTATTTGCTAAAGTATCTGTGTATATTCACTCGAGGAAAAACATCCATAAGAGGACTCTCGCGAACATCAACGATGAGGTCCGGACAGTAAAGAAGGATGAGGTGTTAGCAACCTGCACTCCTGTTACATGCGTCAACCGCCCCACGCAATCAACCGAATCCAAGTCTTCTGAGCAATTAACAACGGAACTACTCAAGAATGCAGAATTAGAAAGTGAATAGAGGTTAAGGCTCCTATATATACGAGCTGGCGCATCAGGCATTTTGTTGCCTTAGGGTTGCCACATGTACTCAGCGCGTTTCTCTGATAAACAAACGACAAACATTTTTTTTTTTTTTTCGTCTTACGTTACTTTAGAGTAACTTCTTTTATTATATTTCATAATTTTAGCTAAGTAAACTATGATATGGAAGTTTGTTTAGCGATAAACTGCTATAATCATTCAAGAAGTGAATATAAAGTGTTCACAGACCTTCTATTACTGTGTATTTGAGTTTTGGCGACATTTTATAAAAGAAACAGAAACCGCCCTAACAAAACAACACATCTTACCCCAGTACATCCATAGGATTTCCTCACAATAAAATGACATCCTGAGAATGTACTGTGAAAAAAATGTGTTTTTAGGAATATTATTGTTGCTTATTGCTCTTATCTTGACCGGAGCAGCTTCAGATCTAGATTTCTTAAAACGAAGTGTCTATTGCTACGGCAGCCGGAACAATATTATTGTTACGGCAGTCACCAATGAATCTTTATCGCTCCCACTAAGAACGACTCTTTTGTGAATCAATCTCGTAGCACACTTGTTGACATTCACGACGCCATTTTTATATTTATTATTTTAAATGATCGTTTTACTATCCTTGCTTTTTGTTGAATGCGGCATTTTAATTTATTTTTTGAGCTAGTGTGTTCGGGAAAAAATGTTGAAATCAATGTGGGAGATTTATTTCCCTCATATAATGATTTCGGAACGGGATTTCAATCAGAAAATAATTGAACCATCGATCTGTGATAATTTAAAATACAATCGATTTATTTTGCAAAACATAAAATTTACTTTTTTTTTTTTTTTTTTGTATATTCTGCGTTATACTTCTCTGGGATGAAAATCGTTTGCATAATTTTTTATAGATTATTTGTATTGTGTGAATTCTTATAGGAAAATGAACATAATTTTGTCATGGCCGCAACATACTAGTTTTTTCTCATATCTTTTATTTGTTTTGTACCATAGTAGAATTTGTACTTATTCAAATATTAATTGTTATAATAAATGTAATTAATCTTTTTTAATATTGCTGTGAAAGATTTAAAATATTTGCCTTTTTTTTACATGATGGGTGTAAAACCGCTTAGAAAGCAAAAAACTGTAAACTTCTACTTGCATGCAGAATGAATAGTAAAGGAAGACTTAATAATAGTATGTTATCTGCAGGATTCGCTTCAGTTGTGTCTCTGAATTTCATGTTATTTTGTTTTTATTTTGAATATTTCATTTGCATTGTAATTTTCTTAGAACTTCGCAAATATCATATTATCATTTATGATTAGTGTAAATAAATATTTTTAATAATAGCCATTTTATGTATCATTAACAAGTCTTGCCATTCATTCTGCATGCAAGTACCAGTTTTCAGGGGGTTTTGCATGTTGCGAGCATATAATGCCTAATTTCACTGACAGTTATTGTATGGGAAAATTTGTTTCCATAATTATTCATTACTTAATGTATTTTTTAAAATTCTATTTTCACATTCAAAAAATTTGCAGTCATTAAATTAATACTTATTCTTCAAAAATTATTTTTTTAAATTTTTAGTACTATTTCATTTTATGGCTAATAATTGAGAAAAATGCACTTAATGAAAACTTGCATTTTTGAACTCAAATTTGTAAAATGAGTACTAATAGTTTTCTGAATGTGAAAATGGAATTAAAAAAAAAAAAAAAAAAAAAAAAAAAAAACTATCATGTTGTGGCTACTATATGACTTTCTTCTGTATTTGGAACAACTTCAGTATACACCCACAACAATATTTGGCGATTATGGCTAAATCATAAATGATAAAATGACAAATCTAAAATAAACAACATATAAGCTGCCATATTATATCGCAAACAGTCCAGAACGACATTGTTATCGTTCAAAACAGCACCAAAGAAAAATCGCCAAATTCAGCTGTGGGTGTATACTGAAGTTGTACCCTATAGTTTCGTAAACAAATTCTCTCAGTAAAAATAATTTATTAAAATTATTTTCCATGATAAATGCAGATGATTTACATTTCTAGAGAAGTCGTAACGTCAAATATCCAAAGAAAATCAATTTTATTCTCCAAATAACATTTTATAAAAATACATTTTTTTCTTTCTTTTGATGAAAAAAATCAATAACTTTTATCACAGATCTATAGTTCAATCATTCGTTTTAAAGGACATAGTTAAAGCTCTTTGGGTACAAAATGAAAATTTACAGGAGACAGATGCAATGCTCCTACATATACAAAAAATTTTCCTCAGTTGACTATCACTGTTATAAACAATTCTTTTTAATTTCATAATTATTAAAAAATAATTATCTTTATGCACATTTACACGAAATTTTGAGATATATCACCATGTTAAAACTTTAGAAAAAGCAGGTTGGCAAAGCCACCTTTAAGACTATTTTCACCAAAAGTTGGCAGGCACTAATTTATGTCAAGGTGCAACTACATACCAATTTGCATGAAATTCTATGCAGTAGTTCCTGAGATACAATTGCCACAAAAATTTATCACACACAGACACATTTTTTAAAACTGGTCAAATCGTGTTCTACTCCTCTCAGAATGCATAAATCAAAATCTATTGAAAACCCAAGGTCAAAAATTTTTACGAATACAATACTTTCTTTCTACTAAAATATGAAGTTTTATAAATTTGGCTAATTGAATAGCTTACCAAATAATTGGATATTTGGACAAACTGAATATTCATCTAGCCAAATAGTTTCAAATTCGGCCAAATGGAATAATCAGTAATATGGCCAAATATTTGGTATATCTCTAGTATGAATATTATGTAGAATATTTCAGTAATCTCCATCTCCAGCAAGATTATAAATAAAAAATACAGATCAATTGTTACAAAATTCCAATTTATGAACAGTTTGTGCAGCTGCAGATTCAGCCGTAATAAACTAAAACTTTAAAAATTAAGTATGACTGCATATTTAAATAAATTTTAATTTAATACAGTATATATTTTTAATTGAAATAATTCTGCTAATTTCTTTCATGCTAATTAATCACAAATTTCTTTTTATAATTCTGAAGAACTATGTAACTTACTAGCAGGCTTTGCCTGCTTCACTGGACACTATATTTGAACGAATTCTCAAAATTCCATATCATTATTATAAAATCTCAAAAAAAAAAAAAAAAAACTAAAATTAGTTGAAACCTAAGTTAAAGTTTATGTCGCATTCAGTAGAGATTTTCTCGCTTGCAGCATGAAGAGTTCAGGTTCCCACTGCCTTCGGCACTGATTTACTCCCCTGTCCGCAGCGGGGAACAGTGGCGGATATAAGGGGGGAAGCCCCCCCCCCCAAAAAAAAAAATAAAAATAAAATAAAATAAAATAAAAATACTGGCATTCATTTCACATTTGAATATTACAATTGTAAAATTTTCATTGATCTGGAATAACATCTTGACAAATCTTAGCCCCCCTCTCCAAAAAGTTAAGTTCTCGATCCGCCACTGACGGGAAAATCAGAATTTTCAATAAATCGAATCAGAGAGAATATTGCATATTCTTAATCAATACTCACAGTGATGTCGCTAGTCTTTCAAAATCTTGGGACCCATGAGTTTAAAAAAACTGGGTCAATTTTTCAAAAAATGGGTCCCCACATGAATGAATTTATACATTACAGATATATATATATATATATATATATATATATATATATATATATTTGTAAATGAAAAACAGATTTTTAGGAATTTTTTACCAGCTCTTTTTGAAATTGTCATAAACTAATATTATGTAGGAGGAAAAGATCTTTTTTCCTTCTTCAGAGCAGAATGCTTTAAAAATATAAAGAAAATATTAGTTTTAAACAAGAAATATATTTAAAAATTTATTTTTTTCTTTCTTCGTTTCTTTCTTTATTATTTTTTTCAAGAATAAAAATTACATGTCTGCTGGTACCCGCCACAATAAATTTTTCACGTTTCTGCCTCTGATTTTTCACGTAATTTACGCACTATAGCACATAAACAGCATCTCTGACTCATACGCCAAAATTCGCCATTCCATGAAAATTTGAAGCATATTCAAACTTGAAACTGTGTTTTTTGCTGAGCCTACCCCAACGGACGGTGGTAGTATGTGTGTGTGTTGGGGGGGGGGGGTAATTTCGCAAAACCCAACCCCTTTAGAGTGTGTGTTGCATACACATACCAATTGATGCATCAAAAAATCTCTTTCCTCGGATAATTTGGAGCAGAGTTATGCTAAAAATGTGTCTTTGCACACACCCTGATCCTAAAGTGTGGAAAAAGGGGAGAATTTTGGAAAATCTTTTTATACTACATATTGGATACATATAACTGATCCACACATAAACAATTATTGTTCTACAATAATTTGAAGCAGATTTAACCTTGAAAACTTTCTTTTTACTCCCCCCCCCTCTTCCTATGGGAGGAGGTAGAAAGTAGTTTCACAAAATCTCTTTGTGGTGTGTGTATTGGGTATGCATAACCAATCGACATCAAAAAATCACTTTCCTAAGATAATTTGGAACAGAGTTAGTCTTGAAAATGTATTTCCTTCCAACCTTTAAAAGGGGGAGGGGGGGGGAATTTCACAAAATCCTATTATAGTGCATATTGGGTATGCATAACCAACCCACACATTAAAATTAATCTGACTGAGATAATTTGGAGTAAAGTTACACCTGGAAACTTCCCCCCCCCCTTGAACCCAAGGAGGGAAATCTCATTACAATAGGTATTGGATACATATAAACTATTTATGCATTAAAATACATGACTGCAACTTACCTAGATTTTCCAAGACAAATGTAGCACTGAAAGGGGAGGGGGGTCACGAATTTGCCCCCTTGCAACACAACTCTCAAAATCGAAAGTCACAAAAACATGAATGGGTTTTTGGAGATATGTACTGAAAACAGCCATGTGTTTTCTTTAGAATATGTACCACTTTTTTGTAAAACTCTACTCAAAAATTCCCCCCTACCCCTCTTAAAAATTGAAAATTTCAAAATCACAGAAAATGCTTTCTTGTACTCAATTAGAGTCCTGCGTATCCGACAGATGAATTTTATATCAACCCGAACCCGACAAAAAAAATTTTATCAACCCTAAAACCGACCTGAACCAGACTAAAAAATTTTTCATCAACCCGCACCTGACCCGAAACCCGAGAACTAAATGAAAATTACTTTTTCATCTAAAAATCATGCAAAACTTTTTTAAATTATACAGGTAAGTTTTCCTTGTCATACAGTTGGTAAATTATTTTAAAAAGAATTTGAAATGTAATTACTAATTGTTTAATTTAAAACTGAAAAAAGGATCAATAATAATTTTTAACCATTTATGTGAGTTGTGAAATTCAAGAGTAAACTAGTATGTTTTGGCCACCACAAGACTTTCTTCTATACTTTCCTATATTTTACTAAGTGCAAATAATTTATTAAAAATATTATTTTTTAAGATTATCTAACAGGATGAATGTAAACGATTCTCATCTTAGAGACAACTAACACTAAATATCCAAAGTGACAGTTTTATTGCCTATAAATAGCATCTTAAAAAGTACGTTTTTATAATGGTTATCTCACATATCAGGTTTCGTAGAGTTATATGCCATAGAAGTTGAGATATAGCCTTCCCATTATCGAGGGATATTGCAGCATAGCAGCTCCACCTATTGGCCGATTAGCATACAGATTGATTCAACATAATGTCTCCTTATGGCTTTCTCACATATCAAGTTTTGTTTGATTATACACAATAGAACCTGAGATATAGCCTCCCATTAAATTGCAAATATTGCTGTATAGCAGCACCACCTGTTGAGCAGTTGACACCAACAGTTGAGATACTAATTTAGGTCAAGGTGCATCTACATATAAATTTATATGCAATTTTATGCAGTAGTTCCTGAGCTATAGCCTTCCCCTAAACTGCTGAAATCGCTGTGCAGCAGCGCCACCTGTTGGCCAATAAGAATTCAAATTGAATCATCATAATGTCTCATAATAGCCTTTTTACATATCAAGCTTTGTTTGATTATACTCAATAGAACCTGAGATATAGCCTTCTCTTAAATCTCAGAAATTGCTGTATAGCAGCGCCACCAGTTGATCAGTTGACAAAAATTGATATTCACTAATTTAGGTCAAGATACCTCTACATATAAATTCATATATAATTCTGAACAGTAGTTCCGGAGATACAGTCGTCACAAACTTTTTGTCACACACACACACAGACAGATATTTTCTATAAATGGTAAAATCGTGTTCTAGACCTCTCAAAACATGTAAATCCGTCGAAAATTTTTATGAATCCAACACTTTCTTCTATTGAATATAGAAGAAAGTAAAAAATGCACTTCAATTTAAATGTTCATAATTTATTATTTATTACTTATAGTCTGGAAAAAAAATAAAGATGTATTATTCTTTATTGCTTTTGTCCGATGTAGATGTTTACTTTACTATAATAATTTGTGTAGCATGTATGTGATTCGCAGTTAAACATCTGCTTTTTAAGGATCACTGATTATTTTAAATTTGCATAATCAGCAACTTAGCTTCTTGTTTCAGTTTTCTGATGCATTATTTATTCATTCTAGAGAAGACAATAAAGAATATAATCTGTCTTGATGGTATTCATTTCCTTTATGTGTTTATTTTACATTACTTTTTTTAATTAAATCACGACAAGTATTCCCTTTATATTTGCTGTATATACAAATGTAAATGGAAGAAAATTCAAAATTTCGTTAACATACAAGCAAGGATTAAAATTCATTGAAAATAAAGATATCTTTAAAAAAAAAAAATGTAAATTGAGAAATAACTTAAATTTCTAAAACGTAAAAGTGAGGTTATGTTGTATTTCTTATATATATATATATATATATATATATATTAACCATAGTCAATAAAAATTTATACAGTACTTTAAAATTTTCATACAATTTCTACATATGATCAGTTTTAGATTTGTTTAAGAAAAGAAAACATATACGAATATTTTTTTCTCATGCTTATATGGATTTTTTTTTTTTTCGGATGGATATCCGTGTATAGGAATTTGGAGCTCCGACACATGTCTAAAATCAGTTAAAAAAACTATAATTATGTCTACAAATTTATGCTTTCAACTGTAAAATTTTTTTAATTTAAATTCAAGACGAAGCACAAGCATAATTATAAGAAACAAATAAACAACCTTACTTCGGCTTCATTTTTCAGCAAAAAGCTTTTCTGGGGAGGATCCTCCCCCTTTTTCAATTGCAGTAGTGTCTTTTGGCACGGCTCTTTTATAGCATCGTTTCTCTTGTAGCAGGCAGCGCCACTGCGGATCTATTCTTGCCGATTCGTGGTCATTAACGGCGCAGTCGTCATTAGCGATTTCAACGCTTTCGCGGAAAAAAGCATATGTGGGATTATTAAAATTGGCTATTTTTTCAACGCTATTAAAGAGCACGAAAGTTTGCCCGTTCCAATACCGCGCTAGCCAAAGCATTTTGTGAAAGTGAAATAAAAGTCGATTTTAATAGCGTTGAAAAAATAGCCAATTTTAATAATCCCACATATGCTTTTTTCCGCGAAAGCGTTGAAATCGCTAATGACGACTGCGCCGTTAATGACCACGAATCGGCAAGAATAGATCCGCAGTGGCGCTGCCTGCTACAAGAGAAACGATGCTATAAAAGAGCCGTGCCAGAAGACACTACTGCAATTGAAAAAGGGGGAGGATCCTCCCCAGAAAAGCTTTTTGCTGAAAAATGAAGCCGAAGTAAGGTTGTTTATTTGTTTCTTGTAAAATTTTTTTTGAAAGGTGTTCTCAAGTCGACCTGACTCATAGAAAGCTAAACCCGACCCGCAAGAGAAAAAAATTTGTCAACCCGACCCATGGGTCGGGTCAAGTTCAGGTAAAATTGGGTTACCCAACCCGATGCAGGACTCTATACTCAATACTCTCCACATGTGCAATTATTTCACCGTGAAGTAATGTGAAATTGACTTATGCTTACAATTAGAGACGTGTTTTTGCCTCCTGCTCTCCAGGCAGAAAGGGGGGGGGGTCATAAAATTCACTTACTATAGATGTCAGATACATATAAATAATCCACCCACTGAAACTCTTCACTTCAGCTCCTACAGTTTTTCCAAGACATATTCAGCACTAAAGCACTAGCATTGTGCACAAATCGAATCCCTAAAAAACTACAAAAAACAAAAATGGGTATTTGGAAATTACATGGCTCTTTTCAACATCTTTGTTAACCATTTTTGGTAGAGTTCTACTCAAAAATCGGGGATTTGTGAAATTTTCCACCAAAAATTTATTTTCTCCCCCCCCCCCCCCCTAAATATCAAAAATTTCAAAAGCATAGAAAGTTTTTTTCCTTTTTGTCCTCAAATCTAATCTCTCCATGTGCAATTTCCCCATCGTGAAGTAATTTGGAGCTGAGTTATGCTTACAAACATGTTTTTGCCACCTGCCCCCTTGGAAGGGGAGAAAATGTTGTTAAAGTTGATATATATAATTTTAAGTTGCTTTAAGACCTAAATTCCTGCAAAGTCTCCTGCAATTCAGTTTAGCCGTTCTCGCATGATACTTGGACAAAAATAAAGTTACGGACACAACAATTGCAAATTATGTTGCAAATTTTTTTATTCTGAAATTTACAAACAAAAGTCTGATTTTATTAATATAAATTAGTAGAAAGACAATATTAAAGTTTGCATGTTAAAATAAAATAATCTTCATTTAACCACTTGACCAACTAGTCAGAGGCACACTATAGCTGTCGCCTACACATTACTGCAGCCTGCGAAGTGGTTAATACTTAAGAGTACTACCTAACCTTTGAAATTTGTTTCCAGAATTATTGATTATCCAATTTATTATAATTTTGTTTTGACGTTTAGAAATTTTCCAACTGTTAAATTGGTTCTTTTAATATTTTGAGTTTAAATATAAAAAAGTAACCAAGTATATCATTTGCATTTTTTAACTGCAAAATAAAATGTTAAAAGTTTAAAAAATAAATTTTTGCAAAACAAGTACTAATTTATTGTTTGTGATTTTTTCTTAATGTGAAAACGGAATTTAAAAAAATACATTAAGTAATGCATAATTATGGAAACAAATTTTCCCGTGCTTTATAAATCATTTTTTATTTTTCATTAAATATTAGTTACTTAACTTATTGATGTTTAAATTAATAAATAAATTTTCTTTGTTAGTATAAATATCAATTACTAGTATGAAGATCAGAAAATTAGTTTTTTCTTATACAATTTGAATACTTTATGCATCCGTGATTAGTTTTAATGTACATTGTACCTGTACATTTTAATGTACGCAATGTTTGATACACATAAATGTACATTTTGACGTCCGAATTATAAACTATGTTTACATATTATCATTTTCACATTTTTTTTTAGAGTCCTAAGATTTAAAAAAAAAGAAAAAAATTTAAGTTACACCTTTTTATTTTTTGAATGATTGATTATTAACATGCCATCATTTGCTTTTGTTAAAAAAAAATATTTTAGATGTTTGAGATCAATTTATATATCAGTTTTTATTTTTTTTTAAACTTTCTGCTGAAAGGTTGAAGGGGGGGGGGGGCGTCAAAATGGACATTTGTAGGGGTGAAACTACCTAATATGCAAAAACCCTGAAATCTGCTATTTGCATGCAGATGGGGGGGGGGGAATTTAATAATGGTATATTATATATCCACCTGTAATAAATAATATTTAAAGGGTTCTTAATGCATTTTAAGGCAAACAATCAAAATGACAAATTTCTATAAAAACAAAATAATTTAACATAAAATTCAGAAGCAGCAAAAATTTTAAAAACCCTGAATTCAGGGGCAGCCCCTGAAAAGTTTCACCCCTGCATTTGTTGATATTTATACTAACAATAGCAGCTTATTTACAATATGATTGCAGCAATAAATAACAATACAATCAGAGGCGGCGGATTAGAGTTAGATTGTACCCTACACCCATTTCGATATGGCACCCTCCCCTCCCATGTTTTGAAGTATATTATGCATTTGTAATAGTAATAATAGCAATAAATATGATACAGCTAAAGGAGAAATATTTTTCTTAGATATATCAATCTCTAAGCAATCTTTATATAATAATCATTACATAAGTAAAAAATAAATAATCATATCTGATCATGAAAAAAATCAATTACTTTATTTGGTTTCTCCTACAAAAAATGTTAATAAGCAGAATTTAATTTTTTATTTAATCACTTAAGAACTGACTAACTTTCTTTTTATATTTTTATTAATCAAAATAGAAATTATTTTGATTCATAAGTAGATACACTGTAAAAAAACTGTACTTTTTTACAGTGTAGGTTAATTTGTTTAAAAATAGTTTCTTTACAGCTTCTTGTTCGATATTTTATATTTAAATCATTGCATACTTAATTATTTTCAGAAAATAATTTCTCTCATCAAATCATAACATGTTTGACTCCTGACAGAGAGAGCAGATCATGCTTTGAAATTTGTATTATCGACTGAAAATCTATTCGATTGCTCTTAATGTTTGGATTTGGGTTCAAAATTAAATCATTTTTAAGAATTTAATAAGCTTAAAAAAAATTGCCACACTCTACCTGGATCTAACCATAATCCATTGCTGGACGTTTAATCGCCAAAAGAAAACAGCAGCATCCCTAGCTACATATTGCCGCTGCTTAGTCCAGAGGATCAACCGTTCAAATATAACACTATCATTTTTAATTAATATCATACAATCAACAGATTGGGAAGAAAATCATATATATAGATAATTCATTTTTCCAACTCAGTGAAAATAATGGCAGGACCAGGAGTCGAACCCCAGATCTTTGACTTACATGGTCAAAGGTCTTAGACCGTGTAAGTCAAAGATCCGGGGTTCAACTCACCGTCCGGGCATTATTTTCACTCAGTTGGAAAAATCAATTTTCAATAACACTATATATTCGTATATTTCAAACCACTATCTAAATATCTGTACAGGTTAAACAGGGATTGATAAAGTGTTTTATAATTGGTAAAAAATAAAAACAATTAATTAAAAATGTTTCTCATTCCTATTAAATACTGGTTGTCCTTCAAATTTAACTGCCACTACTGTTCAAAACTGCTAAAAAAACATAAAAATGACATTAAATTTAACCGTAAAACAACCGCGCTGGCCAGAAATTATTTTGAAAACAATATGGAACTTGACTTTGAAAACGTCGCGAAAACAGCTAATTACAATAACCCAATCTACGCATATATCCGTGAGAGCATCGAGATCGTGCATCAAAATGACGCAATCAATGACCACGAGTCGGCTGAGATTGGAGAGATATGGCGTCACCTACTTAAAGGAGAAGAACATCAAACACAAGACCGCCAGCCGCGAAGTGCAGACGGCAGCAATGAAGGAGGGGGCCCCCCTTCTGAAGAGAGCTCTTCTGCCACATGCGAAGTTAAATTTTAAGGTATTTAAATTTGTTATACATTTAATAACCGTTTATGAGTTTTAAATGTTCTTGTTACTGAGCAAATAAAATGAAAATAAAAAGCTTAAGTACTTTTTTGTTTGAATAAAATATCTTAAAACTGTATTTCATTGAAAATATCCCCTCTTCCTACAAAGAAAAAAGAATATGGGGAATAAAGCTAAATATATGCTTTTTGAGAACAATGAATGAGTTATATTTCACATGCAAGGTTTAAACGTGTTTTTCATTTTATCTAAAAGAGAAAAGGATATTCTCACTTATTTTCTAAATGTTAGTTTCATAAGGATATTCCTGTTATTAGAATATTTTCACCTCCTTAGAATATTTTCACCTCACGTATTTAATATTTTAAATATATATACATAATAATTATTTTGGCAGAAATAAATGATTTTACGCGGTAAAAAAAATTATATAATTTAGGCTTACTAAATAGAAAAAAAGGGGGGGAGGGTACTTTTTTCATAACGATACTATAGGGCTGTTATAAAAAAATGTACTGTCAAGGTACTAGTACTAATATGATAAAGCTATTATGAAAATTTTTAGTAATCCCATGGGGATGATGAAACAGAGAAGTATACAAAAACTATTTTTCTTTTATTAAGAATATGACATAACAGATTTAAGTTATTAATGTTACTGAAGACTAAACATTAGCTCATTAAAAAATATTTTTAATAGTGTGCACAACATTAAAATCATCTAAATTATTAATAAATATCAATTTTGTAATGATTTAAAACTTTTCAATAATAATGCTTGCACACATAAGCATATATGATTGTGTTTGCAAACTTGAAAAAGAAAAGAATGTGAAAAGCTTACTAATTTATAGTTATTAATGAAGTACACATTTGACAGCAGAATAATTTATTATATTTTTGTAGATTTAATGTTGATAAAGATTTACGATCCGCTACGGTAGTTTACGGATAAAATATAAAGTTTTAATACCTAGTAAACAAGACATGATAAACTATCTAACGAGACAGAACGACAAAGTGAGTATAAACTTAAAACTAATTTTAATTGAACAGAAAGTAATTACGGAAATTGTACCTGAGGGGAAAAAAAACTGACAGTAAATTCTAATTTTAATTACATGTATAAAAAAAGATAATTTAAAATACACATCGGTACATAAGTAAAATATGTACAGCTTTGTAAAGACAATTTATTAAAAAAGGAATGTTAATCTTAAGTGCAATTTTTTTCATCGTCTTTAACAGACACTCGATAAATTTCATAAAAATGTATTTGATAAAGATTTAAATATTAACAATAACCGTTCATTGCTTTTTTATTTCTACAAGGATCAATATAGTCCAAGATTATTAATGCGACAAACACAGGTAGCATTATTCTGGGCTATCGAAGAAAAAACATGGTTGAAAAAAGTAAACAAACAGACTGCCGGATAAAAGAATCATTCAAATAAAGAATCATTCTTAAAAATTCTCCGGCAGTCTCACTGCGCAAGCGCAGTCAGACTGCCGTAACAATAATATTGTTACGGATGCCGTAGCAATAGCCACAGCCTTCTTAAAATCATTAGGGAAGCGATAAGGACGCCAAGCGGGAATGCTGTCCTCTTCGGAGGCAAAAAAATGGCGGTGATGAGCCGGCCTATTATTTTATTTAGGGGCTCTAATAGAGGTGTTAAAAATAAATAAAATTAAAAATCAAAAGGGACATAAAGTACGAAAGAGATTATTTTGAATTTTAAAACAATTATATTAATAATTCATAAATATAATATGAATAAGAAATTAATATATTTTCAGTAATTTATATATATAAATATATACTTGTTTGGCCTGAAAATGTCAAATCGAGGATATTTAAATATTCATATTCTACAAATATTGTAATATCACATAAATATATATTGGGCAATGATAGTGATTTTATGTGATTTCATGACTCAGAAAATCAACTAATTTTTATTACCCTATTACTATAATTGCCTTATATATATATATATATATATATAGATATAGATATATATATTGTGGGGTGGGGGGTTAAAAATAATATCTCTATGAAGAAAAACAAGTAGGCAAAGTATATTCATCCCTGTTGGATCAATCTAGATTTCACACCTAATCACTGTAACAAAAATAAAGAGATAAATATTTGGCCAAAATAAATAATCACCTGACGATATTATCCATTACCGTTCTGAGAGAGAAACGGTAATATATTATCCAAGTATTTAACTAAATATTAATCTCGAAAGCGGAATAAATACCAAACAATTTTTGATTTTCCGGAAAGCATATATATTTTTATGATTAATAAATAATAATTATAATAAATAAATAAATAAATTTCAAGTTTATTTGCAGTTAAAGGTTTACTTAAAGATTTTTTTTTTTTTTTTTTTTTTTTAAGCTAGTAGTCATAACAATTAAAAACTGAAAAAAAAAAAAAAAAAAAAAAAAAAAAATTCAAAGAATTTTTCTGAACAAATATATTTAAATATTTATGTGTATATGTTCTATTAAACTTGATTATAAATAATTTTCTTAGTAACATAAGAGTATCATTACATATATTTTGAACATATATAAGAATTAATATTTTACATAGCAAGATACGAATTTTCGTTTTTTGCATTAATAAAGATGTTGTAGTAGTATAAGTATTCCTCCAAAATTTTGAAACTTTATATTTTTACATCGTATATAAAAGCATCATTTTTATAAATAAAAACGAAATTTGAATTTGTCAAATAAACTGTAAGCATAAATATGGGCTTTTGACAATAAAAGCACGTAAGTTGGATGTTCGCAATTTAAAAATGAAAAATTATTATACAAATTTAATATTTTAAATCATATTATTTAAATACTCATATAGCTAAACAAGAAGAGAAAGAGTATAGAGAACAAAAATTATAACTACCAATATAAGATATAATTCTTAATACAGAACAGAGTGCAAAAGGATTTAAGTAGTGAGAATTTTTGAAATTACTTTTTAAGTAATTTATTATAAATTATTATTATTATTATTATAACTAGTAACAAATAAATTGATAGCAATAAAAATTATAACATATAAATTTATGCTAAATATTTCTAAAATTAATTTTCCTTTAAAAATTTAAGGGATTACTTTCCATTAATTTCTGAACAAGGAAATACTTTTAAATAAACAAATGAAAATAAGTTCATTTCAAAAGCAATTTCGGCGTGTATCTAAGAATAAATTTCGTACTTTATGTCCCTTTTGATTTTTAATTTTATTTATTTTTAACATTATCCCATGTTTATAAATAACTTTTCAAAGAACAAAATCTATAAAAGTAACATTGCTAATTGGTTTAATGCATAAATAAACATATTGTTTACAAACCGAATATAATAATAAATAATAGAAAATAGTTCCACATTTTAGATATTATACGCTGTATTACTCCAGCTATTACAGAAGAAGTATTTAAAATTATTCTAAAATGTAAAGTATTTATGATTCAATTTCTTGAAAACAAAAATGTAATATCCTAATAGTAATAAAAATAATATTTAAATAGCAATAGTACTAATTTTTATAATATGTCATGGGATTTTGTTTGCTTAAAAATATTTTTTCAAATTTTAAAAGTAATAACATATTATTAGAAAATGTAATATTTATAAACTAATATGTTTTCTTCCACTTTAAAATTCAATTAATATTATTAAAACATAATTAAAAGTTACATTACAAAACCAATTTATTATAGATAATTATAATAAATAAAATTATATACATATTTATGTTATATGTAATATATTACTATTAAAAGAGATTCATTGACCTTTGTTTACTCAGAATCTATTTTTCAAATTTTAAAAGTAATAACAAATTACTAGGTAATGTAGTGTTTAGAAGCATGTATATTCTCCTTCAAAAAAAAAAAAAAAAAGAAAAAAGAAAAAAAAGAAAGAAAGAAAGAAAGAAAGAAAAGAAAACAGTGTAGTTTAAATTACACAACATGAAAATTGAATTAATATTATTAAAACATAATTAAAAGTTACATTTCAAAATCAATTTGTTATAGTATAGATAATGTTACTAAATACGTCAATTTTTTGAAAGTAAAATAATAGATAAAACTGATTTTAAATTGCTATTATTATTATTATTTTAATATTAATGCACATTATAAACACAATTTTTATAACACAAATACCTTTTTTAAGTTATAACAGCTAGGGTTAACAACAATCTATGTACACAGTATTTTAACAATATAAATTTTACTGTAATGAAGTAAAATTAAGTACAGCCTTAAATTAATATATAGAAAAATTGTAAATTCTTACCTTTATTAATTGTTATCCAAATGCAACTACTAGCAATAAAATATTAGAAATTAGACGGTATGCAGACTGGACAAGAAAAGATCTAATGGAACCAAGGGCGCATAGCCCGTTCGCCATTTTATTTTATTTTATTTTATTCTGTTTTTATCTAAAGAAAGTGATCAGACGCTAAAGAAGCCTGTGACTAGATCCAACAACCCTCCTTTCCATTGGCAACTAGTATTTGAAATACACTCTCACCTTTAAAATTTAGACGGAGATTGTATCCTAATCTCGGAGCAATAGAAAATTTTACTCTATACTTTTTTTTTTTTTTTTTTTTTTAATCTTGAAGTTTATTTGTACTGGAAGTTTATTTAATCTCGAAGTTTATTTATTTATTAATGAGTTGGTTTGGTTGTTTACACTTTCAAACTGCACTAACCATCAGTTGGTTAATATAAAATCTTCATAAAATTAATTGACACTACTACTCATATTTATCTTTTTCCCCTTTTACTTTGATCAATAATATTAATATCTAAGTTATT
>OZ005660.1:227297136-227350136 GCA_963930645.1 Salticus scenicus
ATAGAGGAAATTTTTCAAATAAAAATTAAAGACATATATTTATTCTAAATGACAGTAAAAGGCATTTTAGTTTCTTCTAAACTCTTTGAGGTGAATTGGAGGAACAGTTTCCCTTATGTATATTCAATACATATTAAAAGGCTGCCAATATGATAGATTCATAAAAAGTCTTTTACAAAACATCCAAGTAAATAATGTATGTAAATATCATAAGCAATTTAGAATTTTTTAATATTTTTTTTAATTACAGATTAAACGAATGAAGCATACATTGGAAATTATTGTAACTTTCACAGAAATATTGTGTATTCAAAATGAATCGAAAAAAGACTCAAGGACGATAGTAATTGCAGTGTTGCCAGATTGTCGACAGTTAATTTCCCCAAACAGGCTTTCAAATTTCCCCACATAAAGGGTTTTCACAAAAAATCCCCAACTGAATTTCTACTAAAAAAGTAAAAATAAATAAAAATAAAAATAAAAATAAAAATAAAAATATTTAGCAGATTTACCCCCCAAATTTTTCCCCAAATAAAGCTCATTTAAAAAAAAAAAAAATATCTACTAATAATAGAATAATTTATACACACTAACTATTAACTTTATTAATAACTGGTGAATCAATACTATGAATAGAGACTAGTTAATTAACTTTTAATTAATTTTACTCTTGGTAATTAAATTTTAATTAATTAATTTTGTACTAATTAACTACTTTTTTATACATTTTAGTTATTGAAAATTTTTAAATCTATGTGAAGTACTGAGTCTAGTTTCATCAGCTCTCCCGAGGTTATTCATGAAGATGTATTATTAAACCCTCAAATCAATTGTATTTATACTAATTTCCGTATGTGTATAACAACGGGCGCTGAGGGAGGATGTTCGTAGGATGTCTCTTCATCCTCAGGATTTTCTGAGGATGTCCTAAGAAGAAATTACACCTCAAAAAAGTCTCTACATGCTGAAGAAAACTACTAAACCCGTACGTGCCGGACAAATCCCTAGAGTTCACAATAGTGAAAGCGAATTAATCAGACATAAAAATGTTGAAACATTACCCAGGTTTCTCCCAAAAATTTCAAAAATCTTCACACAATTCCCCACAAGTATTCAGTTTCCAAAAACGTTCCCAGAAGCACAAAAAATCGCCAAAATGGGGACAATCTCCAATCTGGCATCACTGATAGTAATATATCAGTACAAAAACCCTTAACGGGTTAAAAGTTTGTGACGCAGCTACTTCATCGCTATAAGAATTTGAAATATGGATCTTAAAAATAATGATATCAAATTTTAAGTGACGCTTTACTATTACTTAAAATATACATAGATTTTCTTATTTGATCATTTGCTTTTTTCTTTTATTTATATTTACAATGCAAACATAATATTTTTAACTCAAGATAAGACAAATATATAAAATATACTCACTGATGATTTTCATTTGCACTTCAATTTCAAAATAACAGTTTCAAAAGGAATGATATAAAAATTCCAGTGACACCTCGGTGTCATTTTAAACGATTTGTCTTTAGATTCCATTAAAATTACCTTTGCTTTGTCTAATAAAGTATATTTACAGATTGAAACAGTGCTTTTAATTTTCAAATATACTGTCAAATAATCACACTTTCACTGAGTTTGCATTATAAATTGAAATTATTTATTTCAATAAATTGATTTGTCTTTTGCGTCACGCTATCCAAAACTGCAAGTAAAATTTATGTAAATGTTACTTTGTAACATAGTATCCAACTAAGTGAAAATTTGGGCAAAAAGATAGTGTGATGCAAAGAAAACATTTGTACAAATTTCACTTGCAGTTTTGGATAGCGTGACGCAAAAGACAAATCAATTTATTGAAATAAATAATTTCAATTTATAATGCAAATTCAGTGAAAGTGTGATTATTTGACAGTATATTTGAAAATTAAAAGCACTGTTTCAATCTGTAAATATACTTTATTAGACAAAGCAAAGGTAATTTTAATGGAATCTAAAGACAAATCGTTTAAAATGACACCGAGGTGTCACTGGAATTTTTATATCATTCCTTTTGAAACTGTTATTTTGAAATTGAAGTGCAAATGAAAATCATCAGTGAGTATATTTTATATATTTGTCTTATCTTGAAGTTAAAAATATTATGTTTGCATTGTAAATATAAATAAAAGAAAAAAGCAAATGATCAAATAAGAAAATCTATGTATATTTTAACTAATAGTAAAGCGTCACTTAAAATTTGATATCATTATTTTTAAGACCCATATTTCAAATTCTTATAGCGATGAAGTAGCTGCGTCACAAACTTTTAACCCGTTAAGGGTTTTTGTACTGATATCATTACTTTTTAGAGGTTATTGATCAAAAAATTTAAACAAGTCCTTCCGGCTCATAGGAAGGTTAGGTTGATTTATCTTTTCTTATGAAGTCACCACCATTTTTTTCAAAAAGGCAGCTACATTTTATTAATGAATTTCGTGGATTTATTGAGGGCTATGTATATATGGAGTTTTAAGCAAATCGGTTCAAAAGTTATTGTGATAATTTTCAAGTGGTCACCATTTAGAAACAAAAGGACAGAGTGACTGATATGCCCAGTGAACTTATCAAAGATACTTGAATGATATGTCAACTGCGCAAATGTGATTCAAACTGATTCAGTATTACAAAAGTTATTGTAATAAAAAAAAAAAAATTAAGTGGCCGCCACTTGGAAACAAAATGGTGGAGCAAGTTGCCTAGCAAACTTATCCAAGATATTTTAATTGTAAGTTCACTTTCCAACTTTGATTTGAACCAGTTTAGCATTCTAAAAGTTATTGTGGTGGCACATTTTCCTATACCAACCTGATTTCAAGTGGCTGCAACTTGGAAACAATGTTGGAACAAAATTCATCCAAGATATTTGTGTGATAAGTTCAATGTCCAACTTGAACTGATTCAGTATTTCAAAAGTTATTCTGTTGATAAATTTACAAGTGGTATCCTGATTTGAAATGGCCGTACTTAAGATATTGGTCATTTTGTTAAAAATGGCAGATAAAATTCATTAATAAATACTTGATTGAGACTTTTATGTGGTCGATGTAAACATCAAAATTCAAGCAAATTATAGTCTTAACTAAGCTTTTTCAATGTGGATTTGAAATTTTCATGTAGCTGCCACTTGAAAACAAACAGCAGAGCAACTTAGTTAACGAACTCCTCAAAGGTATTTGTAAGATAAGTTAGCTGTATAACTTTGGTTCAATTCAATTTTGAGTATTATGTCAAGAGTTATCGTAATCACAAAATTTCCATTATATATACAAAAGAATCCAATTTATACATCTTTTACATTTATACGTGCTTTTAGTGAAGTCCTGATTCATTCCTATTCATAAAAATATCTTTTTTTATAAGTTACACAATATTAGTTATGTCTTTTCACTTTTCTAATACTTACAAAATTTCTTGACCAGTCATTATTATAACCATTCTAAATATAAATTTTGATGAGTATGTGAACTTTGATATCAATATCATGACTTCGGAGCTATTCACAATCTATTAACTAATTAAAAACAAATTGTTTAATGCTAATTTAAGTGATAATGATGTGGGATGTGAAGAAGTTATTCTTAAGAGAGGACAATACCTAATCTTGGCAACAGCGATGGCCTATGTTATGGGAAGATTTATTTTCATAATTACTCAGCATCAAATGTATTTTTTAAATTCCGTTTTCATTTTCAGAAAATTCACAACCATTAAATTGGTACTCATTTTCAAAGATATTGGTTTTTTAAAAATTGTATATATTTTTTTAGTTCAAAAATGCGAATTTTCACACAAATTGTTTTTTTTAACCACAAAATGAAATACTAAAAATTTAAAAAATCAATTTTTGGAAAATGGGTACTAATTTAACGATTTTGAATTTTCTGAATATGAAAATGGTTTTTAAAAAATGCGCTTGCTAACGATAATCTGTTTCAAAATTTATTTTCAATTTCACTTTGAGCACTGAAAGAGTGCTTGACAGAAGTGCAGTAACTGAAATAAACTAAATTTAATAAATAATATCAGGGTTGGCAGGTTTTTGACGGTTTAAACCACAGTTTAAACTGCCACGTCAAAAACCTTAAATTTTACACTTTTTGGTATATTTTAACAATGAAGTAGTCATATTTAGGGAAATAAAAAACTAATAAAAAAGTGCTTAGTTTATATGCCTCCCATGGTTAAAAATAATTCTTAGAAGTGTATTATCTGTTTCTTATGAGAGCTAATGATTTCTATTTAAGTATAAAAAACAGATATTTATTATCTTTACAAAACACAAAAATTCAAATATAGGAATTTGTATATTCTAAGGTGAACCACTTATTGCCTTTTAAGTTATAAAAATTTATATTAATAAAATTCTTATTAATAAAAAAGAAAAAAAAAAAAAAAAAGTTCTATTAAATTATATACTGATTGATAATTAAAAGATACCGTAAGTTTTTTACCTCAATGAATGAAATTACTGTGCTATTAAATAATGCATTATGTTCTTTCATTTTGGGTTATAGTCAATAGCATGTTTTAATGTTGTACGATTAAAAATTAGAGGTATTGCATGACTTGTTGAACTAAATTTTAATATGAATTACATAATGCAATTCTATTTTTAATTAAAGAGATGATGGACAGTATATATCTCTTTTAAATTACTACCATAAAGGTATGAAAATTTGCATTTATATGCATTGAAATTAAATATATTAAATTTTCAAGTGGAGTCACTCCAGTTTTTTTTTTCTTTTAATATTGCTAAAAATTTTCATTGAAATTTCAGCATTTAACATAATTTTAAAAATAATTATAAGATAAAAAAAAAAAAAAACTTTTTTATATGTAGTGATGTGGGTTGGAAAATTTTCTACCATGTTTTTCCGGAAAATTTTCCAACCAAAAAAACAATTTTTTTAGTAAATCTTTTGAATGATATATTTAAATTTTCTTTTATTAGTCATAGTAATGCTATATACAGTGTGAAAAACAAAAGTTTCTGATTAAAGTCATCATTTTGAAAGTTACCAGATATATGTTTTGAGCAACTTGAATGAGAAATAGGTTATTTATTATAATACAGGAGATCTATGGTTGCTAATCAGAATTTTAAAGGTCTATTCAATAAGTTTGTAAGAACATAATTATAAAGCATTTGGCAACATAACAAAAAAAGAATATATTGATAAATTAATGCACTACTATACTGCTGAGCATGTGTATCTATTTTTCAAAATATTCATTTGGTAAATGATGATACGATGATGTTTTTCAAACTCAGGCAGCAATTCTCTTAAGTCACCTTATTTATGGTCTCTGATTCTGAGAGTGACTCAGAAAGTTACGACATTGTCATAATCTTCGTTAAAAATTCAATAGTAATATAATAATAAAAAAAAATTGCTTTAATTACAAAATTGGCATTGTTGAAAATTTCAGAGAAAAATCTTATATAAAAACATATTTTTTAAAATAACTTTTTAAAACTAATTTCTAATGTGGAAAAAAAAAAAAATGTTTTTTTATGCAAGCAACAGGAAATACAATTAATTGCCTAAATATAAACAGCAATATTTTGATTAAAATTTAAGGAAATCAAATAGATAAAATGAATCACATCATATCTTGTAATTGGAGGTTTAGTTGAAATAACTCAATATTTCTTTATTTGCTTAAAATATCCAAAATTGAATTGTACTTGAAAAATCTCATAAAGGTGTTACATTTAAAGTTAAATAATAACAACAATAATAATAATAATAAAATCTCAAACTTCCAGATTAATTTTTTTGAATAGAGGATTACATCCATTATCCAATACCACCAACTATTAAAAAATATGATTTTATGTTCGCAAACTGTGCTTAAAAATAGAAGAAATCGAAAAATGTAAAAATCAAAAGAATTTTGATGAAAGGAACCCTTTCATGGTCTGAGCCATACCTTATTAATTACCTTGTACAGTCGGCAGCAAAATTATTGATGCACTAGCAATAATTTCTATTTAAAAGATGTACACCTAATACAATTTTGTTAAGTAAATATTTATCGAGTCATGATCTTAGTCTTATACTGTTTATAAAAAAATTAAGTTCATGATAAAAATTAGCGATCAAACTAAAGAAAAAGAAAAATAGGAATGTGTGTTTCAATAATTTTGCTGCTACTAGAAGCCAAACCTCACATTATTCTAAAAAGAAATTCGTTATGATCCCTAATAGCACCGTGACCAGAATGTGTAGTCGAAATCGACTACAAAAACGAGTCACGTGAAGTCGAAAATTAGTCACATCTAAGTCATTGCGAGGTCGATATGTCCGCTTTTTTGACGGTCACATGTGACGTGGATATGCCGTCACCCTGTGACGCGTATATGACTGGAGTCTCATAGTGACCAGAATGTGTAGTCGAAATCGACTACAAAAACGAGTCACGTGAAGTCGATAATTAGTCACATCTAAGTCATTGCGAGGTCGATATGTCCGCTTTTTTGCCGGTCACATGTGACGTGGATATGCCGTCACCCTGTGACGCGTATATGACTGGAGTCTCATAGTGACCAGAATGTGTAGTCGAAATCGACTACAAAAACGAGTCACGTGAAGTCGATAATTAGTCACATCTAAGTCATTGCGAGGTCGATATGTCCGCTTTTTTGACGGTCACATGTGACGTGGATATGCCGTCACCCTGTGACGCGTATATGACTGGAGCCTCATAGTGACCAGAATGTGTAGTCGAAATCGACTACAAAAACGAGTCACGTGAAGTCGAAAATTAGTCACATCTAAGTCATTGCGAGGTCGATATGTCCGCTTTTTAGACGGTCACATGTGACGTGGATATGCCGTCACCCTGTGAGGCGTATATGACTGGAGTCTCATAGTGACCAGAATGTGTAGTCGAAATCGACTACAAAAACGAGTCACATGAGGTCGCATTTCAGTCACATCCAAGTCATTGTGAAGTCGATATGTCCGCATTTTATACGGTCACAAGTGACGTGGATATGTTGTCACCGTGTGACGCATATGTGACTGAAGTCTCAGTGACCTGAATGTGTAGTCGAAATCGATTACAAAAACGAGTCACATAAGGTCGCATTTCGGTCCCATCCAAATCATTGTGAAGTCGATATGGCCGCTTTTAGACGGTCACAAGTGACGTGAATATGTCGTCACCGTGTGACGCATATGTGACTGAAGTCTCAGAGTGACCGGAATGTGTAGTCGAAATCGACTACAAAAACGAGTCACATGACGTCGAAATTTGGTGCCATCGAAGTCGATATGTCTGGTTTTTAGACAGTCACAAGTGACGTGGATGTGTAGTCGCCTTGTGACGTGTACGTGACTGAAGGCTTAGAGCGGTCACAAGTGACTTTGTTATGAAGTCACTTTGTGACGCGTATGTGACTCAGGTCTCAAAATGGTCACATGTGACTTTTTTATGGGGTCTCTTTAAGCTGTGTCTCAGAAATATCTCTCTTTGTGCTGTGATTCAAGTCTCAGAACAGTCGCAAAGTAACTTTGTTACGTTTATGTAACTCAAGTTTCAGAATGGTCGCAAAGTGACGCTGTTAGAATGTTACTTTGTGACGCGTATGGTACTCTAGTCTCAGAACCGTCATACAGTGACACAGTTATCAATTCTTTTTGTGACACACGTTGTACTCAAGTCTCTGAAGTCATGGATGAAGCTTTTGTGCCGTCATCATGTGATCAGGTGCGATTCAAGATCCAGTAGAGCCATGTGCGATGCTTTTCCATAATTATTTGAAAACATTTTTAGATCATATTGTCTATTTGTGTTGTAATGAAGTTATAATCCTCATACCCTGTATGACTAATTACAGAATAGTGTCCATGTGACTAGAGAAAGAAGTATTTCCGTTAAAAGGTGAAACATCCCTTAAATATTTAAGAATTAATTTAAAAACAATAATTTTGAAAAGTAGTTTTAACTCTTGAAAATAATTCCGTATAATTAAGGAATATATACCTGCTATTCTATAATCACCAAAATCCAAAATTTAAATTTAAGTAGAATTCACTGAGCATGGAATTTTTTTTAATTGCACGCATGATAAATACTAATGTGCTTAAGAAAAGCATTTAAAACTTCATACATATATTTTCAATATCCTTTTTTTTGAATCAAGTTAAAAAAAAAAAATAATAATAGAATAAAATAAATAGATTTAGAAAAGGTATGAACTTTTACAGTGAAAAAACATTAAATATGCTTAATAGTAAAGAATTTTTCACAATATTACCAAACTTGTTATTGTTTAATTTCATTAATAAAATGTATAGAAAAGACTTATCAAAACTTAAAATCATTTCCTTCAAAGCAATAAAAAGTATATCATACGTGCAACTCTATAATATATAGTATATATATATTATATATATATATATATATATATATATGTGTGTGTGTGTGTGTATGCGTTTTGATTATCAAATTTAAACACTGAATTTTTTTATTATTAAACAAATTCCATAGTAGAATTTTACAATTTCAACTATGACAAACGAAATTAATTTTTGTTTTAAGAAAAAAAAAAAGACTTTTAAACAAAATTAAAAATAGTTCTTTTAAAAATTTGAAGGGGTAGAAGAGAAGACCTTTTAAAAATTATTTTTATCAAAATATATCTTTATTAAATAACTGTAGATTATTCAGAACTTATAAAGTATTACACAACTCATAGCTTGTTTATCCATTTATGCTTTATGTTCATAGCATATCTCAGTTTTATATCCACTATATCTAAATATAGCTTTGAACGAAAGTCCAGTTTAAATTTAATAAGTTTTTAACGTAAATTGATTATTAACTGTTTATTTAAAGTACACAATATTATTTTTTTAAGAACACGCTTCACTTACCGTCGCCGGAATCTCAATCCAATGTTGTTCTATAGGAAATTTTGTTTACTTATAAATCTTCAACTAATACATATTTTTAATTTCTGTTTTCATATTCAGAAAATTCACAAATGTTAAACTGACGGACGTTTCTTAAAAATGGATATCTTTAAATTTTAATATTTTATTTTGAAACTGTAAAATGAAAAATTTCCCATAATTGAAAATTCGTATTTTGCAATTTTGTAAAAAAAAAAAAAAAAGAAACGTTTTCAAGAAACGTCCACCAATTTAACAATTGTGAGTTTTCCGAATATGAAGACAGAAATTAAAAATATGTATTAGTTGAAGAGATATAAGTAAACAAAATTTCACAGAATACCATTAGCTTGGGCTTCCGGCGGCGGTAAGTGAAGTTATGGATGTTTGTCAAGTTTTTATATGCATATATATTTTTGTCATTGTTATTGTGAATTTGTGTAATATAGATCATTTGTGACAAATATCATGGTAATCATAGCTGCCAACGTTCCGATATGTGGATGCCTTTCTTTTTTATTTTATTTATTTTATTTTTTTTTCAGAAAATTTTGATAAACGTTTTAGGAATTTTCTGTAATTAAATGAAGTTAAATATATATATATATAAATCTGTAAAAATAATAACGGTATCCATAAATTGGAACGGCTGACAGCTATGTGGTAATTGTAGATCTCAGTGCTTTTAAATAAATAAACTAAGAAGGAACATATGTATGGAAATATAAGAATTATCTGAGTAAACTAAAATGTTATAATAAAGTGTGTAGTTTAAAAAATAAAAAAAATAAAAGATGATGCCAAAATTTAAGCAAAGCCATAAACAATATATCAAAATCATGTAAAACTTCTTTTGCAGTAATTTTAATTAAAGATGTATTTCAATTCGCTCAATATAGATGTTGTTAATTTAATTTGCTGTCATAATTACATGTAGACAAAATTATGCATAAATACCTAAACCAATCTTTAATTAACATAAGGTTTATTTATATTTACATTGTTAGTGATAAAAGTTTTTTTTTTTTTTTTTTTTTTTTTTTTTTTTTACTACCACTATTTTTCTTTAAATAAAATTCTTCGTAAAACCAAGATAAACATTTCTGCATAAAAACGTCATAAGCAAGAACAATGGAAACTTTCAGCATTATATTAATATGTATATGTATTACCCATTAGCAGTAAATGGGCAATGGGAAATGAAAAAAAATGCACAAAATCAATAAATAAATACATTATATATGTAGTCTTTTTCTTAACCTTATTTATTTATTTTTTCAATTTGCATTGTTCGCTTATTTCTAACAGATAAATAATCAAAGCGCGTTTCAAACTTTTTGAGACACTGTGTATTATCTTCAATTAAATTTAGTAAATAAACATATTTGTTTCTATGTCCACTTCTCTTGTAATTTTGGGTATGCAGTTTCATTGCAACCTACAAGTTATTTATCACCCTTCGCCCCTTGTAACAGTCTCTCCCAACATTGGAATTTTAAAAATTTGTACTGTTACTATTATTTGGAATTATACTAATGACAAAATATAGCTCGGAGGAGAAAGTATGTAGTATGATTGAATGTTATTTGAATTGGTGAAGTGTAAAACCTTCACTTCTGGGATATTTTCGTCACATTTAAAACAAAAACATGTATAATATATCAGAAAATATTATTAATAGTCACTTTTGTAAAAGTTTGTGAACAAATATCACATAAATTCACACACACACACACACATATAATCAAACCTCGTTAACGTGAATCTCAAGCGGAATAAAAAAATTGTTACTGTTATCAGTAGTTCATGTAATCGGTAACTAATCTTCAAATAACTAAACTTATCTTCATTTTGATGCAGATTCTGGAAATAGTTCATGTTAAAAGAAATTCACGTTAACAATGCTCACGATAACGAGGTGCGACTGTATACACTCACACACACACACATATATATATATATATATATATATATATATATATATATTCATATATGATGACGGCGATTTTTCACCTGGCTTTATCCGAGAGAAAAAGGAAAGGGAAAAAATGCCTATTATTGTTCTGTAAGAAAAACACTATCACTTAGAAATTACTTTATTATATATTGATGTCAGTCAAATGAGATTTAATGTGCAAAACATCATCGTAGAGTAATAACCACACATCAAACCAACCTATTTAAAAAATATTTTGCAATATTAAAATTCATGACCTTCCTTTCATTGAATAGTTTTATCATAATTAAAATAAAATAATGAAAGATTTCAAGGATATTATAAATTCCCTTTGAATGGATTATGTAAAAATATTAATTTAGATTTGCCTGAGGTAATTAAAATTAGTAGTTTCAAGAGGTTTGTGGAGGGTATAACAATTGACTGAGCACCCCAGTCAGCAGCATTACTTGAAATTTCGTGTAAAAGGAATTATTACTAATATTATTGTTTTACAATTAACTTTGTATCATTAAATATATCTGAAATCTTAAATAAAATAATGACAACTATTATTAATTCCTTCGCGGCGATTCGATCCGTATGCGCGACACAACGATTCCACTCTTCCCAAGTTTAGGAGTTCCTCTAACATAACACATTTTTTCACAAAAGCATTTTGTGTATTCTTGTTTAACCCGTTAAGTGGTGGAGGTATATACAGTGCTGCCAGATTGAGGGAAATTTTTATTTAACACCCACCACTAAATTTTAATTGAAACGCTTTGTTAATTGTTTGGAAACATCTTTTTCAGAAATCGTCTATGTAATTAGCTAACCGTTACAAGTAAAATTTAACGGTGGATGTTGAATAAAAATTTCCCTCAAATCTGGCAGCACTGGGTATATATAGTATATATATATATATACGATCAATCGTCCATCGCATTGATTGCTGTTGAAAAAATAAATAAAAATATTCCTAAATATATATATATATTTAATTTTTTATTATTATTTTTTTTAATTGGCGTCTAAGGGTAACACCAAAAAGCAGGTATGCCTGTTTAATGTCGGAAAATCTGCCGTCCGCTAATGAATTGATGGTGATGTCCAGAACAGCTCTCACATATCTTGCTGTGAGTCTAAATACATTTATATACAGCATTTCCTAGATCTTTTATAAATACATTCAATTTTTATAGGGTATGGATGACTTAAACTGTTTAAGACTTACAAAACATTGTATTAATCAATTTTTTAAACACATTAAATACAGCATAGCTTTGTACAGAAAATTTATATGTATACCGTTTTGTTGCTATTACCTTTGAATAATAAATTGAATAACGTTTCGAAGTAATTGGTTATCTGTCACAAATAGAATAAGCAAACTAGTTGTCAACATATTCTTACAAAATATTAAAATGCAACAATAAATGTAAATAATTTTCTTAAGTGAAAATTCACAAGTTCAGATTATAAAGTTGTATTATGCTAGTAACATATGCTAATTTCCTGGGTTCGACACAGTCACCTTTTTTTAACATACTACAGTAGAACTTGGATAGTTCGAAGTTGAAGGGACCAGAGAAAAATTTGAAATATCCAAAAATTCGAATTACTTATACTATTTTGTCAAAAAGAAGAGATAAATTAAAAAAAATAAAACTCTATGATCAAAGATTTAACACATAAACTTTATATCTAAGAATACTGCATCATTAACCACCTCCCGTTAAATCAATATTTTTTACGATCTTAATTATTCAACACTTTTTTAAAATAGTCAGATAATTTTGATTGCTTCTTTAAGTACTATCTTTGTGTCACTTCAACCCATCAGTTGATACAAAAACAGAATCTTCTACATTAGACATGACTTTCAATTAAAAAAAAAAAAACCTCGAAGTTCATGTTATATGGGCCATATCTTGTGATGCACTACACTATAAAAATTATGTCGTATCTGATGCCAGAAATTCTCTGTAATTTAAGAAAATACGTTCTAACAACGTAACGTTTTCGTAAATTACGCGTATTTTCTCAAATTACAGAGAATTTCTGGCAGTAAATAGGACATATTTTTTACAGTGTAGGTAGGAAATACTCTTGTATTTCCTTATCCTTCTGTTGAAAGACTGTTAAAAAACATAATGCACTTTAGCTGAGAAAAATCCCGAAAACAAAATTTTACTATAATATTTTAAAGATAATCGTATGAAAAATTCGAATTATCCATGATTTTTTTTTAACATTATTTTAATACAAAATTCAAGGGACCGACTAAAAAATTCGAATTATCCAGAATTTCGAATTTAACAAGTTCGAATTATTCAACTTTCACTGTATTTTAATAAAATTAATTACTAAATGTTTGTAGTAATTTTCTTCAATTAAATAATACGAAGATTGCTTAACAAAAATAGTGGTATTCAAAAAATGACTATGCCGAGTCTTGAATCTCATATTCCATCATAAATAAATTAGATACAAAGAAAAATATCAGATGTATTTCGGAACTTTCTGAAAATAACGATCCTTTGCAATTTCACGAAAAAATGTCAAGTAGTAGCAATTAGAGATTTCCATTTCAGATTTCAGGAAGTTTGAATTTTTTATCAAATATTTATATGTTTTCTAAATTTTAATGTCTAAAACAAGCAGAATGCTAAAATATATAAAAAATGTAAGCTGTGCATAGCTGAATATCCATAGTAGGTTTAAAAATAATTTACTTCAGAACCTGTTATCAAAATGCAGAGTACTTCTGACTATCACATACAGTCACCAACATAAGTAAAGGCACACTCTCGAATCTAGAGATTTTTGTCGAATATCTATAGAAATTGTAATTATTGAATTCCCTTGAAACTTTGGGGGTAAAAAGAACATGTTATACCACATATATTCCAATGAAAGTTTTATTAAGGGGCTAGTTAAGGGCTAAAAAGAGATCAGTCACAAATTAACCAAAAAAATATAATCTTTGGAATCACCCTGTAAAAAGAATAATTCTTGAAATAAAATATAGCTATAGTACATGATTAAAAACCTTCAATAAATTATAGATATAGAAGTTTATTAATTTGAACATTAAATTAATATTTTGTAATTATCATTATATTTTTCTAAAGATTATATAAATAATATCTTTTAGTAAAAATAATATTTTTTTTTTTTTTTTTTTTTTTTTTTTTTTTTAAATTTCCCCCTTTTTATTTGAGAAAATGCAAAGTGTGCCACCACAAAACTGTTCGTTTATTCAAAATTAAAGTACGAATAAAACCCTTTAGTTTTTTGCATATTATTGAACGTACTTGAAAATCAACTTTTAACGACAATTTTCTGAGTTTTAACGATATTTGCTTTTTTTTTTTTTTTTTTTTTTTTTTTCATAGTGATTCTAAAGATTTTATTTTTTAGTTAATTCCTGACTGATGCATTTTTAGTTTTGGCACAAAATTTTCACTGTAATATATATATAGTATAACAGGTTCTCTTTATCTTTTAAGTTTCACGAAGATTCCTAAAAAATTATAGACATTCGATAAAAACTCTAGATTCGTATATGTGCCTTCACTTATGTCGTGTACTGTACATAAATTTAGGTACTTTTAAGCTATACGATTGCCAGTAGGCGATTTCATGATCCTCACGAAAAAAAAAAAAAAAAGCCAAATTACGTTCAAAACGTTTAGCTAAATTCAAGAAACTCTAAATTAATAATCAAAATAGTCATACGAAATGTAAATAATGAAAATTTAATAAAATTTTAATAATATTAATATTAAATACAAACACGAGAATATTTCAAATATAATATTTATCTCATTCTTTGTTACAAACAAAATATAAGATTATTACAATCAGATCAGCACTAGAAGATAAAAAATAATTTTACGATCTTTTTATTTTTATTTTTTTCTTAACTGTAAATCAAACACAAGTTTAAATGAATGAATTCGGTCTACATGATTCGTCAAATGTGCCAAACACACTGGCAATCGTCTAATGAAAGTACTTAAATTTTACACCAGAATTCAATGCAATGTTTGAATTGCATTTTAGCACTTTCTCAATAACGTTGAAAAGTATTCGGTGTTTGTCTGAGTGTCCGTGCTGTAATTCTTAAAAAAAAAAAAAAAAAAAAAAATATTTTGTGGTTTATGAGAAATATTTTAAAAGTCTGATTTATTTATTTATTTTCTTATAACACAGTAAAACATTATTAATAATCTGGTGTGTCACTCACACGACTTTCTCTTACCCTGAAATTTAATACTATAAATACAGGTTGGAGATTAAGAGCTAAGATAACAATGTTATGTAAACCTATGTTAAACAATTCAAATTAGGCTTCGGAAGAGTTTTATATGATAATTAATTCTGTATGAGGGGGGCTACCGCCCCCCATCAACCCCCCGTTTCATTAATGCACCTAGATTTATATAAAATTTAATTCTGTTATTAAAAAATAATTCTGTTTTTAAAAAATAATTTATTTAAATTATTATTTAAAGAAATTATCTTTTATGATAATGCAGACGATTTCCATATTAGAGTAGTTTCACACTAAATATCCAAAAAAAAAGTCCATTTTATTCTCAATATTTAAAAAAAAAAAAAAAAAAAAAAAAAAAAAAAAAAAACGCATTTTTTTCTGTCTTTTTTTCGTTAAAAGTGAAAAAAATCGATAACTTTGTTTTAAATTATCGCAGATCGATGGTTCAACCATTCGTTTTAAAGGTATTGGCGAGCTCTTTTGAAAGATACCCATCATGAAAATTTATTCCCCTGGGAGGCGAGGCTCCTACATACGCAAAAATTTTTTCCCAGTTGACTATCTCTATTACAAAATATATATATTCGTTTCATTTGATTTAGTGCAGTCTATAGACGTTAAACTCTACTTACCTGCAATTTCCCCCGTAGACGTAATGTATTAGAATTCTCTTGATTGTCCCTGTACACGAACCATTTGCTTGATCTTAACGAAAAGCTTACTGTAGCATCTATATATGATACACATTTAGAATACGAAGTTTGGAATGTCTGCTACAATTTGTTCTTGGATATGCTGATAACAGACAGACAGACACACAGACATACACACAGACCATTTGCTAAAAACATGATTTTCGTACTCAGGGGACCTCAATACGTGTAAATATAACAAAATCTCGCGTTCGAAAATTTGACCCCAAAACAATACTTTCTCTATCTTATGGGTAAGAGAAAGTAAAAATACAATATACAGATGCCCATAAGCATGTCTTCCCTAGAATGAAGTATATTAGCATTAATGATTTTTTTTTACAGGGTTTTGCAGAATATTCAGATACACTCCGGCATACAAGTGAAAATTCTCGGAAAAGCACTTTCAGTTTTTTATTTTTTTTTAACTATATAAATATTTAATACATGCTGTGAGGATAATTGCATTTTTATATATTATATACTTTTATATAATGTCTACACAAAATAAATCTTTTTCATGATTTCGATAAAAGTAAGTCTATAAATAAAGTTTTTTGCGATATTTCTTATTCTATAACTGCAACAAAGGGTATGGTACAAATAGCACAGATACTTTGTTGCAGGGATGCAAAAAAGTATTCAGATAAATTACTGTCTATGAATTATGTTTGTTTGATGTATTTTTAAAATATGTATACTGCAGAAGACATAACGAATTAATAAACATATAATAAATAATTAATAAACTATTTTGTCATTAAAAAGAAAGAAGAAAAAAAAAAGATTACTCGAAGAAATAATATCGTACGTCCTTTTTAATTTGAATATTTTTTGCACTTTAATTTCAGTTATTAATTTTATTGAAAATTATCCCTATAATTTTACTAGTTGAAAAGGCAAAGATTAATATTTACTTTAAGATATAAAATAAATGAATATTATTCATTTCAAAAATTTAAACTTATACACTAATATTGCAGCTCAAATTATTGGTGAAGTGTGAAGTTATTTACCTTTCAAATTTAAACAGAAAATAATACTAATAAAAATAATTATCATTATTGAATTTTTAACTTAGTTTCTTCTTTTCAACCCTTCAAAGTTTATTGGCTTTGCACTGAAAGAATTTAATAATTTTTTATGTAGCAATTTTTAAATATATTTACTTTTTTTCTATTGGTTTCATAAAATTTTTTAAATTTCAGTTTTCGGTGGATTTACACGTTTTGAGAGTCCTAGAACGCGATTTCACGACTTGTCTGTCTATCCGTATATCTCTGTGTGTGAGAGACACAAATTTTGTACTGACTGTATCTCAGGATCTACTCCACATATAAATTTATATGTAGATGCCTCTTTACCTAAATTAGAGCCCATCAACTTTTGGTGTCAATCGCTTAACAAGTAGCACTACTTTACAGCGATTTTTACAATTTAATGGAAGGCTATTTCTTAGAAACTACAACAAATAATTACAAATAAAATCATCTGTTGATGCATCTTGACATAAATTAGTGCCTATAAAATTTGGGCTGTGCACAGGTGGCGGTGTCATCTCCAATTTTTTCTAAATTTTTTATTTGGCAGTGTATTACAAAATTTCGTATAAATGTACATAATTACAGTTATTTTTAACGCATGATTGTAAAACTGATATGAATTATTGATAATAGTTGTAGTAAACTATGGAAAAAAGTGTGTGCATGTAGGTGCATTTCCCCCCAATTTTTCAGGAGAAATAACCCCAATTATATAAATTTTCAGTATGGGTATCTTTCTAAAGAACTCGGCAGTACCTTTAAAATGAACAGTTAAATCATAAATCTGTGGTAATTTAAAACAAAGCCATCGATTTTTTTTCCCTTTTTAACGAAAAATAAAATAAAATAAAATGAATAAATTAATTTAAAATCGCATTTCTTCTCATGTTGGCACAAAATTGACTTTTTCTCGGCATTTAGTATTATAATTCTTTAAGATAAAATTCTTCTGCTTCATCATAGAAAATAATTTTTATAAATTATAATTTAATAAATAATTTGTAGTGCGTGAATTTGTATAAGATTATATGTATAAGAAAATCTTGTGGTGGCCAAACATACTAGTTAAAATTTATAATCATTTTTATCACTAAAAATGGTAATTGTATTATAAACGATATTTGTAGATTATAAACAGAAAAACTGTACGTTGCTATTTTACAAAAGAGTAACACATGTTTACAATTTTCATTGAACTTCTTTTTTTTTGTGACAAAAAATTATTTTTTATGAATAAAGTATTAGGATGTCAAAAACGTTTTTATATAGAGGTTAATAATTGTAATAATATTCACTCAGTTTCTGTCTTACAGTTTAATATTGAGCTTTTTCACTTGATTAAGTAAATAATGACAAAAAAAATTTACATTTATAACTATATGATAAATAGAAATAAGTACTGTAAATAAACAATTACAAACTATTAAATTATTTACAGTTTATTTAAAAAGAAAAAAAAAACAAATCTTTAAAACTTTAAAAGAATTTATTTTTTAAATATCGATTAAAATTACAATTATTAACACACACACATGATCAGGTAATAAGATAATGAAGTGATTACTAAAATATAAAATTTTATATTTATATTTGTAACAAAATAACGTATTAAAAGCACTTAGAAATGTTTCAAATATAATTTAAATACTTAATAAAAAATACTGTTTTTTTTTTTTTTTTTTACTCAAGTTAAAATAATAATAATAATAATAACATTTTATATTTTTCACACAATATATAAAACATTACATTAAATAAAAAAAAAAATATGTGGATAAACTTTAATAACATTTCTTAAAATAAAAAAAGCTCTCCATATATATTTTTTAATATTTATCTTTAAAATAATGCGTTGTTTAAACTTACTTTTCTATATTTCCTACTTCGTACATATTAAAGATATTCAGTATAGCGAAAATTATTAGAACTAATACGCAACGAGTTCAAATATAAACTCGCGATTTCAGTTCTTCGGTAAATAAAAATTTCTCTATTTTACTTTTCCCGCCAGTCGACGCATCACGTGATGACGTGATTCATAGAATGACAGCTGAAAATGTCTATGCTCAAAGGAATTAAGTTATTTCCTCCTTGCGGTTTAATGTACCTCTACATATACGTTATTGTAAACATTCAGTTAACCTATTAATATTTATTATTATTATTATTTTTTTTCTTTTAAACACTCGCTTAGTTTTTATGACGAATTCTATTTTGCATTATTTTCCTAGTATAAATAAGAAGTTCATATTTTTCGATTTTTAATGATATTAAAAATTACAGCTAGTAAACCATTTTCTTATCAAGAAAACATACTTTGTAAGTTGCTGTGATTGTTCACAGAATTGTTTTTATTTTATCTTAAGCAAACTTTTATTACTACTGAACTTCGATTAAAAAATTTTATCACTGACATACATTAAATAGCTTTTTAAATATTTTCTAATATAAATCTACTTCGACTCCCTATTTTTACTTTCTTCTACATTTAATACGAGAAAGTATTGGATTCGTAAATATTTTCGACCTCGAGCTTTTGATGCATTTACACGTTTTGAGACGTGGTGAACACGATTTGACCATTTTTAGAAAATGTCCGTCTGTGTGTGAGAAATTTTATGACACTTGTATATCAGGAATTGTTACTCAGAATTTCATAAAATTTGATATGTAGTGGCACCTTGAAATAAATTAGTGCTTATCAAATTTTGGTGAAAATCATCCAAAATGGCGCTGCCATTCCGTTTTTTTTCTAAATTTTTAACATTGGGAAATAGAACAGAATTTCGTGTAAATGTGCATAAAGAGATTTTTTTTTTTTTTTTTTTAACAATCATTTATTAAATTAAAAGAAAATTATTTACAATAGTGATAGCCAACTGGAAATATATGTATACATATATATTAATGTAGGAGTAGAACACTCCCCCCCCCATCCCCCCCGCACCGAGCGGAACAGATTGTCATTATAATATTTTTCGAAAGAGCCTGTCAACACTTTTAAAACGAATGGTTAAATTATCAATCTGTGATAATTCAAAATAAAGTTTTTTTTTTTTTTTCATTTTTTTAACCAAACATTTTTTTTTTTTAAAGACGTATCGAAAATAAGACTTTCCTTGAATATTCAATGTTACACTTCTTTTGAATGAAAATTGTCTCCATTCATCATGGAAGATAATTTTAATAAATAATAATTTTAATAAATATTTTGTTCTAAGTCCAATTTGTATAGGGAAACATAGAAAAAGTCATTTGTCCAAAATATATTAGTTTAAATAACCTGGCGTGATCACCATGATACTTTCTCTTACCAGTGATTATGAAAATTATTACAGTTTAAGGTGCACGATACCAGCTGCTGATTTCCGATATTTATTTTTAATTTAAAAACATTTCAAAGTAGTTTTACAAACTCGTTTATTTGATGCATTTGTGAGGGGGCAGCTCACCTTAATCACCACTTCCGTTTCAGTATTGTAGTTACATCTATAAAGCGCTTAAAGTTGATTTTATATTTAAAAATTTATATCAAATTATTCAAATAATTGCCGCTCATAAAAGCCTTTAGAATTTATTCGACAAATTTTAGTAGATTTTTACTTTAACGTTATATTATTTATAAATTAATTATGCATGAAACAGCGTACATAAATTTGACTTAGACAAAAAAGAAAATGTTGTGCCTTAACAAAACTTTCTTCTGTATAAGTCTAATATGTTAATTGATTGAAAATCTAACACTTGAAAAGGACTGCTAGTAAAACTTGAAAAGCACTTGCTTAGCACAGCTATCTATCTTCCGATACGCACCCAATATGAATCAGGATATTCTTTCATTAGAGTCATCACGTCTACGAAAATTTGGTGCGCTTATGCACAGTAGAAGATGAAATGGAACCTAGATAATATTACAGCATAACTGCGCCTCATTAGGGCTGATAAGCACGCAAATTGATTCAGCGTAGTTTTTCATAACAGCCGTCTCACATAACAAATATGATGCACTTACACACTGCAAAACCTGATACATATACATTTACCGTAAAAGAGAAAAGTCTGTTTGCCGATGTGTACCTGAAGTGAGTCAGCGTAATTAGTTTGTGATACATTAGAAGAGTCACATTTTGGTCACCATAGTGACTTTTATGTGAATCCCAATGCGACTCATTCAAGAAGTCACATTTTGGTCACTGTAGTGACTGATATGTAAGAGTCACGATCTAAAAAGTTAAAGTAATCACTTTTTTGCCAGCTAGTGACTGTCATCTAAGACTCACAATGTGAGGCATTAAAAAAGTCACATTTTGTTCACCGTAGTGACTCTCATCTGAGTTACAATGCGACTCATTAAAGAAGTCACATTTAAGTCACCGTAGTGACTGATATCTGAGAGTCACAATTTTACAACTGAAAGTAGTCAATTTTTGTTCACCTAGTGACTGTCATCTAGGAGTCACAATGTGACGCATTAAAAAAGTCACAATTTGGTCACCGTACTGACTCTCATCTGAGTCACAATGCGACTCATTAAATAAGTCACATTTATGTCATCATAGTGACTGTCACCTAAGAATCACAATGTGGCGCATTACAGGAGTCACATTTTGGTCACCGCAGTGACACACACCTGAGTCACAATGCGACTCATTAAATAAGTCACATTTGAGTCAATGTAGTGACTGTCACCTAAGAGTCACAATGTGACGCATTAACGGAGTCACATTTTGGTCACCGTAGTGACTCTCATCTGAGTCACAATGCGACTCATTAAATAAGTCACATTTGAGTCAATGTAGTGACTGTCACCTAAGAGTCACAATGTGACGCATTAAAGGAGTCACATTTTGGTAGCCGTAGAGACTCTCATCTGAGACACAATGCGACTCATTAAATAAGTCACATTTGAGTCATTGTAGTGACTGTCACCTAAGAGTCACAATGTGACGCATTAACGGAGTCACATTTTGGTCACCGTAGTGACTGTCATCTGAGTCACAATACGACTCATTAAATAAGTCACATTTGAGTCAATGTAGTGACTGTCACCTAAGAGTCACAATGTGACGCATTAACGGAGTCACATTTTGGTCACCGTAGTGACTCTCATCTGAGTCACAATGCGACTCATTAAATAAGTCACATTTGAGTCAATGTAGTGACTGTCACCTAAGAGTCACAATGTGACGCATTAAAGGAGTCACATTTTGGTAGCCGTAGAGACTCTCATCTGAGACACAATGCGACTCATTAAATAAGTCACATTTGAGTCATTGTAGTGACTGTCACCTAAGAGTCACAATGTGACGTATTAACGGAGTCACATTTTGGTCACCGTAGTGACTCTTATCTGAGTCACAATGCGACTCATTAAATAAGTCACATTTGAGTCAATGTAGTGACTGTCACCTAAGAGTCACAATGTGACGCATTAAAGGAGTCACATTTTGGTAGCCGTAGAGACTCTCATCTGAGACACAATGCGACTCATTAAATAAGTCACATTTGAGTCATTGTAGTGACTGTCACCTAAGAGTCACAATGTGACGCATTAACGGAGTCACATTTTGGTCACCGTAGTGACTGTCATCTGAGTCACAATACGACTCATTAAATAAGTCACATTTGAGTCATTGTAGTGACTGTCACCTAAGAGTCACAATGTGACGCATTAACGGAGTCACATTTTGGTCACCGTAGTGACTCTCATCTGAGTCACAATGCGACTCATTAAATAAGTCACATTTGAGTCATTGTAGTGACTGTCACCTAAGAGTCACAATGTGACGCATTAACGGAGTCACATTTTGGTCACCGTAGTGACTCTCATCTGAGTCACAATGCGACTTATTAAAAAAGTCACATTTGGGTCACCTTAGTGACAGATATCTAAGAGTCCGAATGTGACGCATTTGAGGAGTCGCATTTTGGTCATCATAGTGACTGTGACACTTGTGACCATTTGTGAAGTCATAGTGAAGTCACATCGACTGGCTGTGCTATTAGGGATAATTACCTTTTTTTTAAAAAAATTCTGTTTAGTTTTAGAATATTCACAATTAATGCTGCACCGAGTAGCACTTTGGCCGAGTACCGAGTACTCGGCCTTTTACTACTCGACTGAGTACCGAAGAAAGAATAATTGATGTATATATGAAGAATTTTTCACATGTTGAAATTGAAAAAAGGCCTTTTAAACACAAAATTAAGTTAAATGGCAAACAGCATGTTTTCATGAAATGTTTCAGAACTTTTGTAGTGTATAGTATGCACAATTAGGTTCATTGTTATATTTGATACGTCCAGCTTAGTGGATTATTAAAACCATAATAATTGATAATTTCATTCTTTATTATATAGTCTTTCTCAGATGTGAATCATTCTTAGATAATTCTTAGAGAATATAAGTTCCTATATACTCAGGCTTATTTAAGATGTATGAAATGAGAATATTAAAATAAATATTTTATCTTTTCAATTTTCAAACATGATAGACTTCATTAATCTTCAAATTCTAGAAGAGTAAAAAAAATAGGTGTTTTGGGCCATAATTTGCAAAACAACAAATTTGATTATTAAAATATATTTTTAATAATATTTCAGGGTATTTACCTTTTTCATAATTATTTTTTAAATTAAAAATCAATCTTTTCTTACAGTTTTAAAAGCGTCTTACTTTTATTTGCACAAATATGTAACTAATGTTTTATCTACTATTTTAGTATTTATTATATAAGGGTTCTTTCTTCTAAAATATTTTATTTTTGTCTATTTTATAAATACAATTTTATGCATTTATACTTAAAATAATAATAATAATAAATTAATCAAAAAATAAAAACTTACTTAAAACAGAACAAACAGTAGAAAGAAGTTTTCAATTATCTGCTGGCAAACTGATTTTTGAAATAAGTCAAATACCATGTAACTAACAATGTAAGTTTTTTTTTAAGATGATAAAAACTAGCATTTTGTAAATCATAAAGAAAATGTTTATTATGACAAAATAGATTTTTTAAAATCTGATCAAAAGTTAGGAATAAAAAATGATGCCTGAAGGTGATTTCAAGCTATTTTAGGAAGCTTACGGTTTCCATTTTCATATAACCAGTGTCCGATTTTATATAATACAAGTCAATGTTTATATAGGTATACAAAGGTGAATAAATAATGCTAAACTATCACTTATTCGGATACAGCCTATAGCTGTTTATCTGGTATTTTAAGAACAAACAAAATGTGAAAAGCAGAAGGGGGGGGGGGGAATTAAATAGAGTAAAGGCACTTTTACGATATTTATATATACTAGTATCGCCCAGTGGTCGAAACTCGACCATTTTTTTTGCAAAGCGAGGCAAAGTAAAGTTATTGCCTTGTCCTAAACGGAATGCAATTGCAACACAGCTGCGGCAATTGTTTGCCGATATTCACTCTAACTGAATCAGCAGAGTTTTACTTAATATAACTATTTCTATCTGTAGATGCTTGCCTCTCCTGAAATCAGAGAAAATCGCAACGTGAAAACGCCCCTTGTGTGATACAGCCCAGAAGCTAATAGGTACCATGTCAAACCAAGGCCCAACCATGCAAGTATCAAATTCTGTTAAATTAATTCGATTGGTTCATAAAGTACAGTGTTTGAACAAAAAAAAAAAAAAAAAAAAAAAAAAAGATATTTTTCAAAAATGGTCGAATTGAGTTCGGGAAATTTCAAAACGTGTAACTTTATCGAAAACCGAAAATCTAAAACTTTTCTTAATCTTGTATTTTCTACTTATATATGCAGAGGAAAGAATAATAAATCCACTTTTTAAAAAATAAAAATAAGTAGTCAATTTCACTTAATTAAAATGCAAGGAAATCTCTATTTTTTAATAATTTTTTACAAAAAATTCAATAGACGATTAACATAGGAAATCATTTTCATGGCTCCATGGACAGACAGTGACGTCATCACTTCGCTTGCGTATAGTGATGCTACATTATACAAATTACTGTGTCTATGGTTTTATTTGAGCTTTATGAAATTGCCAGATTTAACAACTTTCTACTTTTAGGTATTTCTTAATCTAAAGGAATACGTGTATAAAAGGGAAAAATGGGGGAAAATGCATAAAAAATAAATGTATTTTTAAATACCTTCTTGACATCATAAGAAAATAATATTTGTATTCGCACCTTTCGGCTAACCATACCTTTCGAATGATACCATTTTCAACCCTCTACTCCCATAATTAATATGTTAAAAAGGGACTACAAATTTTATGCTTGCCTATTAATATATAGATACAGTGAAACCCCAATCTAGCGTTCCCGCATCCATCGTTTTCTGCATTGATTGTTTTACTAATTCCTTTTCTTAAGAATGAAAGTTTATTAGATATAACATGGAATTTTGAGAAATCATAAGGGTGGTGAAGGAATACACGAGCACAGCGCTCATATATATGCATTCGTTTGCGCGCATTGTGCACAGGTCCATGCTGCTGAAGGCAGTGGGGACCCGATGTGACATTTTTCTTGATCAGAATTTTTTTTTCTCTTTTTTTATCACATGATAAAAATTAATGCAACTTTGAGAATTCATTAATTATAGTGATTCATTTAAAAATAGTGACCAGCGAAGCGGGCGTAGCCTGCTAGTGTATAATAAAATATTTTTAAAAAGCAACATACATGAAGATGCACATTCAATTTGGCAGATATGTGATCAATTTACTGCTTTTGTAAGAGTGACAAATAATTAATACTGATAATAATAAAACAAAAATTCAATATTTGGTAAATTTTATCATGCAGATTTTCACAAAATTTTAAATGCAATATGCAATTTTACAAGAGAGAATTTTTTTTATTTAATAATCTATGAATATTTACAAATATTACACATTCTACTTATAAAACTAAATGTGATGTTATAAAGTATTTTTGGAAAGCTAATAAATTAAGAGGCACACTAAATTTGGCAGATATTTGATCAGTTCAATCTTTCAATGCTTAATATAACAGTGACAAATAATCAATACAGATATTTACAAAACAAAAATAATATTTAATATCTGGAAATTTTTCTCATACAATTTTTCAAAAGATTTTCTATGCAATTGCATAAGTGAGAATAATTTGCTTTTGAAATAGAAAACAGAAAGAGATATCATAACTGAAGAGAGATTTCACTGCTTTTTTGTAACAATTGACTGCTTTTTTATAACAATTGTATATAATAAATACATATTTTATTCAAAATACTAAATAACAATTTAATCAATGTAATCTTTTGAAAATCAGTGTATATGAAGATGCATGTATTGAACTTTGACAGATTCTCTTTGACAGATCAGTTTATTACTTTTATAACTGTGACGAGTAATAATAAATAAATATTTACAAGCAAAAACTAGAAATGTAGAAACCTTTCTCCCACAATTTTTCACATAGATTTCAATGTAAATTTCATATGAAGGATTTTTCTCTTAATATTATAAATCAACATAAAAAGTTGCACATTATCTTGAATTGATATTTGATGAAGTCATTTTTAATTAAAAAAAATAATAATAATAATGCAGTACACTCCCAGAATGAATATCTGTAAATAAATATATTTTATTTTTTTAAGGCAAATTAAGAGTAGGTAATAAATGCAGTAAAAATATAAAGTTTATATCTGCAAATTAAAATTTACCCCACAAATCCAAATTATAAACTGAAGTATAAAAATATTTAATGCAATATATAGACTTTTATTATAAATTTACAGTTTTATTATAATTGAGAAATATAGATATAACTGACTTTTTTATGCTTAGAATTTTTTCTTGATTTTTATAGTCATTATTTTTTTTTTTTGTACAAACAAAAATATTGTTGCTTAAAAAAAAAATTACTTAGGGTAAGGTGGGGTAGTGGGACCCCTTATCGGCATAATTTGACTTTAGCTGAACATAGCACCGGTTGTAATAGGCCTAACAATTTTTTTTTTTTTTTGTAGTTCATTCATAGACCTATTATAAGAGTGGACAGAGCATTCTATTATTAAAGGAATATAAGAAAAGGTGCAAAGATGAAACCACGTTACTGTTGAAAAAGGTTACATTTTTTGGCATTTATCCCGTTATTGGCGATTTTTTGTTCTGAACATAAATATTATTATTATTATTAAAAGATACAGTAAGAAAAACTTGTGTAAAACAAAACAGCTGCTGAAATTTATTTTTACCTTGTTATTAACACTCTCCAAAAAGGTCAAAAGCGTTTATAACTTCGTTTTGTGTATACTCGCTTTAACTCTCATAAACAGTGTCCGAAATTAGCAGTCATTAGTTGTCAAATATGACTAAATTATTGCATTTGACGACTATAAAATTATTTCCAGTCGTCAAATTTGACGCCTAGCTTTTTTTTAAGACTTATTTTTGTTTAACTTTGAAAGGTCCAAGTCCATATCATATTTTTCCCCCTACCGCACAGGGACTATGTCGTTTAGACACCTGGGCATTTGCAGCATATTTCACCCCCAACCCCCTTACAGAGATAAAAAAGAAAAAGTTTCCTTTAATTCCTTTTAATCTTATCTTTTTTTAAAACTGCAATTTGCAACCCTCTCGCCACACATGCATACAAATAACCTATGGAACCAACACATTTATCTGTGTGCACATACTGATGTAATGTGTAAGAAAAATACTAGTGCTGCACCAAGTAGCACTTTGGCCGAGTAGCCGAATACCGAGTACTCAGCCTTTTACTACTCGGCCGAGTACCGAGTAGTTGTAAGAAAGAATAATTGATGCATATATGAAGAAATTTGCACATCTTAAAATTAAAGAAAAAGGCTTTTGAACATAAAATTTAGTTAAATGGTAAACAGCATACTTTCATGCAGAACTTTTGTAGTGTATATACATAATTAGGTTCATTGCTATATTTTGATACTTTCAGCATAGTGGATTACTAAAACCATAACTGATAACTTTACTCTTAACATCTTTTTTAGATGCGAAATTATCATACTCAGATAATTCTTAGAGAATATGAAAGTTACTAGTCACTAAGGCTTAATTTAAGATACATGAAATTCACATATGAAAGGGTAACATTAAAATATTTTATAATTTCAAACATGATAGGCTTCATTAATCTTCAGATCATAGAAATGTAGAATGACATGTGGTTTTGGGAACAACAGATTTGTTAATGAAAATAAGTTTTAAATAACGTTTTAGTGTATTTACCTTTTTTTATATATAACGTAAAATGCCATAAAAGCCTTTATTTGGTTAAATGCCCCCTCCCTACTCTTTATTATTATTATTATTTTGTTGTTCTTAAAATACTAAATAAACGCAACTTTTGCTCAACGGTAGACTGTATCCGAATAGGTGACAGTTTTTTATGTTATTTTATAGTATAAAATTCAAAATCAATCTTTTCTCACCAATTTGAAAGTGTTACTTTTATTTGCACAAATGTATAACGAAAATTTTGTGTTAATATTACAAAGAGGTTCTTTTTTTTCTAAAATATTTTATTTTTGTCTGATTTATAGATACAATTTCATGTACTAAGCTTTTATAAAATAATGCATATTGATATTACATGATAGTTATAATTAAAAGCTCAGATCATGAATCATCTCTATACTAAGTTTGGTAACAGCCCATTTTAACTGCAGAAAGCTGTTATAGCAAAAATTTTAATTATAATGACTCTGTATTTATATTTTCATATTTTTTTAGTTTAGTTGTAAAATAAATATCTCTCATTAACACATTTCTTTCAATAATGCATAAAAATAGTGAAATTTCCACAACTACTCGGTATTGGCCGAATACATAGCCTAAATTTCGCCGAGTAAGCCGAGTGCCGAGTATATACCAAGTACTCGGTACAGCTCTAAAAAAATACATATAATATATTAAACTGTGTTCCAGAAATTTTGATGTGTAGTTCAGAAAATATTGTTTTACTCATAATCACTCTATTAGTCATGTTAAAAGCGAATTTCAGAAATTGCAACTAGAAATTTCAATTTGACGCCTAAAATATTTACAGCAAGCATCATATGACGCCTTCCCTTTCCTTCCCAATTTCTATCACTGCTCATAAATAATCATGGACATTTTTGAAATGATATAAAGTATAATATATTCAAACTAATTCAATTTAGAGAATTAAGTAGAGCAATTATAAACATTTTATAAAAATAATTACTTAAAAAGAATCTTACCTGTGAAAATCCTTGTTTTACATAATTTCTAGGGCTTTTAATATCTAATTACTATTTCTTGGTATAAAATTTTTTTTACATTTAAAACAATATAACTTTTAAAGAGAAATAAAAATTTTAAAAATAATTTTCAAAGAAAACGGAAAAATATCGCCTGCTTAATAAAAAGCAGAGTTTAGAGCATGGCGAGTAAATTTCAATATTGGCCAGTTTGGCGTCCTGTAGATCAAAAGTCACATGACCATTTTTATGAGTTATCTTTTGCCACTAAAAAAGGCTGCCATTGTCCCGTCCACTCTTATAATAGGTCTATGGGTTCATTCTCTCATATGTTGTTACTGTACCCATGGCAACCTTAAAACAAATTGGCAAATGATGAATTAAAAAAGAAATGTGGAACAGCTTTACTATTAGGCACATACTGCTGTTGCCGATGTACAGCTCACTGGATGAATCGATACTCTGAATCATTACAAAACTTAAAAAATACATTTTAAGAAAATAAATTATTTTTTCACTCAGGTACTTGTTTTGAAATTCACTGAAATAAATTAAGCATATTTTTAAGATTAATAAAACAAACATATGAAACAGTAATAGAAATTTGAGTTACTTCACCACAAAAAAAATTTCGAACGGCTTTCAATCTTTAGCACATAAAATTCACTGTTGATCCCAGTGGCAGAAAGTTTTGTAGCTGTCTGCAGCAGGCTTTTAAAATTTCATAATCTGTCTGCAAAATTTGTGTGTAATCAGGGGAGAAAATAGCTTACACTCAAAAAGCCTGAAAGCTGATTGAAGGGGGAGGGGGGGGGGGCTTAACATCAGTAGGGATCTCGTGCAACAATACACGAATACAATTTTACTGCAGAACAATATAGTATAAACAATTGTGTGTATTCATTCAATTCATCTCATTCAATTATATATTTTATAGCAATGTTCGACACAACATAATATAAATAATTATAAATAATAAAAGTATTATTTTTAGTTTTGATACAGAATTTTTTTTTTAAGTGAATTGTTATTCGAAAGTTGCAGACAAATTTTTTTATCAGTGCGGACAAAAACTGTCCACAAGCCGTTTTTCTGTGTCCGCGACTATGTCGCCGTGTCGCGGTGTTTCTGCCACTGGGCTGTTGATAATGATAAGCACATAATATTCAGTGGAAATAATGACGTTAAATATATAACTCGAATATTTTCTACAATTTTTTAAAATTACAGGCTTGCATGAAATTTTGTGCTGCAGTGGTCAGTATCCCGATATTAAAACCAAAAAAACATCACTGTATACCCCTAATTTGTAGCGCATGAATCAGAAAATGTATAAAAATCTGTACTGCAGCAGTCAGGATCCCGATATTAAAAAAAAAAAAAAAAAAAAATCACTGGATACCCCTAATTTGTAGCGCATGAATCAGAAAATGCATGAAAATCTGTACTGCATCAATTACTAACACGCACTATTTTTTCCCTAAATACTAATTCCATTTATTTAAAAATAATAATAAAATACACTTGAAAAACTAATTTTTAAATCTTAAAAACACGTTAAAAAAAATCATTCAGCTGAGACGCATTACGATAAACACACATGAGCTTTCGGCACAAAAAGAAAAACAAAGTTCCGATACAAAAAGGTTACTATTAAAAAGTATCGATCTCGATATACTAAATCGGGATTAAATTACGTGATTTTGGTCAAAGCTGAGAAAAATGTACCTTTCTTTATCATTGGGGTTAAGTTTTCCAACTCCAGACAAAACATAGCGACATTTGTTTTATGCCGGGTATCGGTCTAAAAGACCATATTTTCCCATGGAAAGTTGTTGAAATCCCTCTAATTAGAAAACAAAGCAAACTAGCTGACTAGTACTTTTTTCTTCACTGTTTGTTTGAAAACAAAAGAAACTATCTGATTTTGCATCACATATCAAATTTTGCTTAATTGCCATCTCATCTATTAAAGATGACGAGAATTTTTCGAAGCTATTTAGATTGTTCGATTCTTCCATCAGTCTTTCTTTTATTAAATTAGTAACACCAAGTTCACCACTAAAGCGACCCAGGTATCTCTGCAATGTTGTTTTTGCTGGCTAAGTTAATTGCTTTTCACGAGCAAAATAATATCCTTTTGGTGAGCAGGAATTCCATTTTTTCAAGTGAGTAATGATGCTTGTTAGTCTCATAATAAGTGAGTTTTGTCTTTAATTTTTTTTATTCTGCACGCGATTTTTCTATTTGTGCATTTTGTTCCACAGTCTGCTTTTCAAAAGTCTCACTGCATATTTTTTTTTCCTACTTAAAACATTTCCAATGAAGCTTTTATTTCTTGCTGAACAGACTGAGGCATATTATCATAATCACAAAATGAGTCCGAAGAAATTTGGCTAGAACTGTCTGCAGACGAATCTTCACGCTTCCTTTCAATACATGGCTTTTGAAGGCACATATTTTCTACTTTCTCCCGCACTAAACTTCCTCTACTTTTATTATCTGCCGGTATTTTATATTTTGGGTAATTTTCAAACATACTTGGTCTTGCATTTTTATCCAATAGTCGACGATTTAATCCTTTTTTTTTTCAAAAGCAGCTTTTCAAAAGTCTCATTTCATCTTCTTTTCTACTTAAAACATTTAAAATGAAGCTTTTATTTCTTGCATTGCTTTCTTGCTGAACAGACAGAGGCATATTATTAAAATCACAAAATGAGTCTGAAGAAATTTGGCTAGAACTGTCTGCAGACGAATCTCCACGCTTCCTTTCAATACATGGCTTTTGAAGACGCACATTTATCCAACAGTCGACGATTTAATCCTTTTTTTAAAAAAGCAATTCCTGATGTATATCTATTGCTTATGATAGCAATCGCGACAACATAAACAACACACTGCGGATGAATACAGTGTAAACAATTAGCGACAACTGAGCTGAAGAACAACTGGAGGAAATGCTAGACCGGTTTTCGCGTGCCGTTTTTTGAAGGTTTGTCTTCGGAGCGTTGCATGGCAAAAAACATTTGATATATTTATATTTCAAAGTAAAATTGTGTAAAGGTTGTCTGTTCGAACAACCATATGCTAAACATGACATTACAATTTTAAATTTTAATTCTTTAAAGATTATAATAGTAATAGACGACCCGACAAATGTTGCTTGCCATGCAAAGCAGGTGAACGATTCAAGAAAAACTGGCACGCACGAGCACTGTGTAAAAGTATTGGAAGCATTTGCTCCAGTTGTTCTTCAGCTCAGTGTTAGCGACATTAGAGTAGTATCTACAGCAAGCGCGAATGATCTACGCATCCGGATGTAGTACGCATGCGCTTCAAAGACCATGGACCATGGTATAAATTCGTATTCATGAGTACTTTAAATTTTTTCGCTTTAATTTTTTTTTATTTAGTATGAATAACGATGAAATAGAATATCTATAACTAAAAAATATTTCTTTTATTTTAAATATTATCTAAATACTTTTTTGATGAAATGGGAAATTTTAAAATTAAAAATATTTTCTTCATAGCAAAAATTTATTGACTGCATTGGTTGGCTGACCAACGTGAGCAACTGAAGCCTTGCAAGCAAGAAGTAATAACCGCATCACGGCCTTTTTAGCCGAAGAAACACATGTAATTGGCGTAGTAATATAGTTCCATATTTAAAGCGATTTATATAAAAAACAAGAGTTTTCCTGGAAAAAACGGAAACGTTACTAGATTCAGAAAGATTTTATTAACAACATATATTAATTATATGAAAATCCTTCGAGCCGTTTTAGAGATATTTTTCAGAATTTCAGTCCATTACTCCAATCGTTTTCCCATTTTGGCTTTAAATTGAGATTCAGATCTCAAAACATATTGCATGTAGAAATGTAAAATTTTCAGGATAGATTAAGACCGAAGATAAAAGACTATTTTGAAAAGATCAGAACAAAATACGGCATATTTGCTGAGATATTAAGTGTCGGCTTTTACAGATCTCTTTGATGTCAAACTAGACGTATATATGAGTTCGCAGCGTTCAGTTTGGGCTTCCGCTTGCGTCACTCGAAAAACTGTCGTTTTTCATGATTGTTGCGTACTTGGGGATTCGTAAGTTGTCCGAGAATGAGAGACGAAACTTGAAAGGAAAAAAAAAAATCAGTAATTTATTCACAGAAAGTTTCAGAAAAATACAGGTCTATAAACCAAGTATCAGCTTAAATTCACCAAAAAACACAGCTTAAATAACAGCCGTTAACAGCAAAACCACAGTACAAACTGTATAGCATTAACACATAAAGCAAGTCTCATTCAAAGAGGCTCAAAGACAAGACGGAACTCAATGACAAGGAAACATTCAAAAGGTGTCATCTTCAAAAAGTATTAAAAAAAATATATGTGATTCTACTCTTCATAAAACACCAGAAAAAGAAAAAAATTATCGGCTGAAATTGATTACAGCGACCACAAAAAATTATCAAAATTAAGCATATTTGGCGATTTAGCGCTGTTAGGCGATGCGTTTGCTAGCATAGAGATTGCCGTGTACGAACAGAACCGTGTTTTGCTTTTCCGCCAAGTACTCAAAATCAATCGCCTAGCAGTGTGAAATCGCCAAATATGATTAATTTTGATAATTTTTTGTAATCGCTGTAATTAATTTCAACCGATATTTTTTTCATTTTCTGGTGTTTTATGAAGAGTAGAATCACATATATTTTTTTCAATACTTTTTGAAGATGACACCTTTTGAATGTTTCCTTGTGAGACAGATCTAAAACTGAACTGCTTTGGCAAAAAAAACGCTCCTTTTATACTTCTCAATAGAACCCGGATTTTCGAGAAAAATCCAGAAAGTTGTCAACCAATGAGATTTCAGATTTCATATTTGGTATATCGTTAATAATGATTTTTCTCGCCAATGTCGCCTAAAAATCGCCAAGAAGAGAAAAAGTCACAAAATTTTGCGCCAAATACTTTTGCCTTTTTGGAGCTTTATAATGCGTTTTAAGAGAAAATTTGGCTATTTTAACGCTAAAACAAACTAGAAATGCACAAAATTAGCGTTTTATCAATTTTATAAGCCTCTTTGAAAGAATTTATACAAAAATAAATGCAATTATTTACATTTCCTTTATACTGACCCACCCCCAAGGACTGCATGTCCCTGAGAGTGCAACCCTTGGTCAACTGGTGAAACTAAACAAATTAAACATTCTAAAATACAAAAACTAATTTGCATATAACGATAAAATAGAAAAACAGATCGGAAAATCAAGTGAGAAATATTTACAAAATTTACAAATATGTAAACATATTTACATTACGCATGCGCAAATTTTACAAGTATTTACGTTTTAAATTTTAATATTACCGTTACGTGTGGTACTTGGCTAGCCTAGAGCCCCTAAATAAAATAATTGGCCGGCGCATCACGCCATTTTTTTGCCTCCGAAGAGGACAGCATTCCCGCTTGGCGTCCTTATCGCTTCCCTAATGATTTTAAGAAATCTTGATCTGAAGCTTATCCGGTCAATATAAGAGCAATAAGCAACAATAATATTCCTAAACACACATCTTTTTCACAGTACATTCTCAGGATATCATTTTATTCTGAGGATATCCTATGGATGTACTGGGGCAGGATGTGTTGTTAGGGCGGTTTCTGTTTCTTTTACAAAATGTCGCCAAAACTGAAATACACAGTAATAGAAAGTCTGTGAACACTTTACATTCACTTCTTGAATGATTATAGAAGATTACCGCTAAACAAACTTCCATATCATAGTTTACTTAGTTAAAATTATGAAATATAATAGAAGAAGTTACTCTAAAGTAACGTAAGACGATAAAAAAAATGCTTGTCGTTTGTTTATTAGAGAAACGCGCTGGGTACATGTGGCAACCCTAAGGCAACAAAATACCTGATGCGCCAGCTCGTATATATAGGAGCCTTAGGCGAGCCTATCATAGTGCACCACCTACGGTTGTGATGAAGGTGTTTTTGTAATCCGCACAACAACATCATTCAGCCTTTTCTAAACTGTGTATGGGCCATCCCTCTTACTCTGTAACTTGGGAAAGAGTCCTTTGCGGCAAACAGGATTCCACAACCAAACTTTGTCTCCTTTCTTGAACTCATGTGATGTAGCCATTAGATCGTAACTTGTCTTTATATTCTGCGTTGCCATGTGAATCTGCTCCCGAACGAAGTTGTGTAATTCTTCAAATCGTGCCTGGTGATCTTGGATGTAGTCCTCGGGCGATGAAGGCGCATCTGCTGGGCAACCAAATAGGAGATCACATGGAGACGAAGTTCGCGTCCAAACAGCATCTGAGCTGTAGTATAGTCGGTGGTTTCATGGACAGAACTTCGATAATCCAGCAGGAACAATATCAACTTGCAGTCCCAATCTTGGTGGTTCCTTGATACTAGAAGAGAGGGGTTATTCAGGATGGTACGGTTAAACCTCTCGACAATGTTTTCCGACTGGGGATGTAAGAGCGTTGTCTGCGTTTTGTCTGTGTCGAGTAATTGACACAATGCTTTGAAAGCAGCAGATGTAAAGTTTGTACCCTGGTCGGTACCCTAACAGCACACTTATCCATAGTACATCCTGAGGATGTTTTTTCGATGTACTTTCATCCATAGGATATTCTGAGGATGTCTTGAGGATGAGATGTGTTTTTAGGGTATGAAGTTGTAGGGGCGTGCCGTTCCTTGACACCCATTGCTGCACAAGGACCTTTGCGACTCTGCATGCCTGTTGATCTCGAATAGGATATGCCTAATGGTACTTGGTGAAATAGTCCATCATTACGAGGATATACCTGTTTCCACTGGAGGTCCGAGACAAAGGACCCAAGATGTCGAATGCAATCCGTTCAAATGGTGCTCCCACGTTATATCGTTGTAGTTTCCTCGGCATCGTTTCTGCGGCCCTTTACGTGCCGCACAAGCATCACTGGATTTACGCCATTTCACCACGTCCTCCCTTGCCTTGCACTAGTAGAAGCTTTCCCGAACTTTCTGAAGTGTCTTCGTCACTCCAAAGTGGCCTCCTGTAGAGCTACTTTTTAGCTGCTCTAGAGCGTCGGGAATCTTCGACCTTGGTAATTCAATCTGCTATCTGAAACGCCTACTACCGTCAAATTCCCTTTTTCTGTATAGTACGCCATTTTTCATATGCAGAGAGTCCCAAAATGCCCAACTACTCTTCGTAATGGGGCTAACTGCAGAAATGTACTGCCAGGTAGGTCTGCTGCTGGTCGTCTCCTTCAGTTGTAAGATTGGCTTTACGTCAGGATCTTCCAACTGGCCTTTTCTAATTTCTTCGTCACTCCATGCGTCGGGATCTTGGTTTGATGGTGTAAAGACAGTAGCTTGGCGAGCAACTAGCTTTATTTGCTCGTGTTTATCTTCGGCTCTAGAGCAGCACTTGCGATCTTCGGAGGGAGGCTTCTGCGAGAAGGCATCTGGAAACTCCTGTAGATCTTCTTCTTGATGGTTTACTTCTTGGTTATTTTTTCTGTGTGTTCTTACTTGACAGCTTCCTTTGATGTGCCCGTCTCTTCCGCAGCCGCAGCATTTAGTTGTTGGAGTCTTCACTTCTTTCTTACTCTCAAGAATGCGAAGTCTCCTATTAAGATCTTCCATACTTTCTTAATCTCCTTAAGGTCCTCTTGAAAGTCATTCACTTTGATTGTTGTGATGTTCTGGCGGTCTTTACGACTTATTTGTGCTGCCTCGATTTTTAGGGCCTACACTAAAGCTGATTCCGCATCCTTGACGTTGGAGAGGCTGAGTGCTTTTTAAATTTCTGTATCTCCGACAGCATCGATGAAATATTCTATGGCCAAAAAATTGCGTGTTTCAGGATGACAGTCCGAGAAAGCCAAATATGATAGCCTGTGGATATTGGATGCCAGTTGCAGTTCTTGTAAGCTTTCCCCTGGTCTCTGATGATGGGACATTAACTGGAGTCGACTATATTCTTTCGACCATTTTGCTCCAAAACTCAGTTCTAGTGCTCTGGTCAAAGCCTCGAAGTAATTTCGATGTTCTTTCGGAAGGGTCTCCAGAATATCTGCGGCGTCGCCCCGCAACGACACTACTAGATGAGTCGTCTTTGAAATAGAGTCTCAGCCGTTAGCTTCAGCTACGATGAAAAACTGCGTCTTGTGTACCTGCTAGGAGGAACTACCGTCGTAGGTGGATAGCTTAATAAATTACTAATTCAGAATTATTTTTTCTCTCTTTTCAGTTTCCTGGGGCATGGATACATTTATTAAAATATAAAAAACTTCCAAAGCTTTTCGCCTACATATAAGAAGGCATCATCAGGGAATTTGGTTTTACACATACTTCAGAGCAGTTATACGTACTTTTGAATCACATGGATTCAAAAGTACATATAACTGCTCTGAAGTATGTTTTAAAAAAATTCCCTGATGATGCCTTTTTATATGTAAGCGAAAAGCTTTGGAAGTTTTTTATATTTTAATAAATGTATTTTTAACGTGTTTTTAAAATGTTTTTAATTAATTTATTACAATATGACACGTGTTTTTAATTAAACTCTTAACTGGAGTTTGTTTATATATAGCAATAACACATAAAGCAAGTCTCATTCAAAGAGGCTAAAAGCATTGCAAGTATTTGATGGAACTCACGGAGACAGATAGAAATTGAACTAACTTGGCGAAAAAAAACGCTCCTTTTACATAAATTATCCCTAAAATTTTTTTTTAAATTTATATATTTCTCCATCGAACCCGGATTTTTCATGAAAAATCCAGAAAGTGCTCAACCAATGAGATTTCACCTTCCAAATTTGGTATATGGTTAATAAGGATTCTCTCGCCAAAGTCGCCAAGAAATTCGCAAAGGAGGGGAAAAGTCGCCAAATTTGGCGCTAAATCCATTACCTGCCTTACTGCAACTTTTTAATGCGTTTTTAAAGGACAATTAGGCTATTTTAAAGCTAAAACAAAGTAGAAATGCACAAAATTAGCATATTATCAACTTACTAAGCCTCTTTGAAAGAACCTATACAAAAATAAATACAATTATGTACAATTCCGTAATAATATATAGATCTATCATCCCCATGTTAACGTGCAAATATTTTTAACCCTCGCTTTCCCAAGATCAGGGCGTTACTGCAAAAAATTTGGTCTGAGGTACCTCTTGGCAAGTTTGGCGTAAATCGCCTTTTTGTATCGTTTAGAAGAAATCGTCCTGCAACAGTCCACTGATTTGGTTTGCTATCTCTGGCGAATTGGCGCACTTTTTGAATGAGGTGGGCTTAACTAAATTTTAGTTTCAAAATGGGGTCAAAAATGACCCCATCTTGGAAAATTGAGGGTTAATGCCGAGAAAAAAAAGCTTTGGAATCGGCTATTAAGTGAAATCGACTATTAAGTGAATCGGCTATTAAGTAAAATGAATTTGAAACTGTATCTGGAGTTTTTCATTCACCTTTAGTAAATAAATTATTCATAAATTTTATTTGCTAAAATTATCATGTGCATTTCCATGTGTATTCACTCGGGGAAAGAAGGCCATATTTTTTAATTTTGTAAATTCTCCGTGTTTTCCCAAGTGAAAAGAAATCACTTTTTTCTTCAGAATGGTCAATATATATATTATATCTATGATAATAATCAATGGCAGTGTTGCTAGATGGCCACAGTCAATTTCTCCAAACATGCTTTCAAATACTCCCCCCCCCCCCCCAAATAAGGGGTTTATTCTTAAAATATCCTCAACCCAATTTCTACTGAAAAAGCATGTTTATTTTTTCATGCAAAGTAACCGTATGGAAAAATTTTAAATCTGTGTAAAGTACTTCAGTGCTGAGAATGTACGAAAGATGTACTTAATCTTCAGAATATCATGAGGATGTCCTGTGGAGAAATACCCTCAAAAGCCTCCTGCATCTCGTCGGGTGCGGGTCGAGTTGACTGGATTTGTTACTGTGGGTCGGATTCGGATCGGGTTTAGTTTTTAACAAATCGGGTCGCGTGTGTGCATAGAGATCAGCTGATTGGTGACTTTGGCATCTACATGTTTGGCGGAAGATAGTAGAGCTCCATAAATAAAATATATAGGCCGACTCATCGCCGCCATTTTTTTGCCTCAGAAGAGCGAAGCATTTCCGCTTGGCGTCCTTATCGCTTTCTTGTAATCTTAAGAAATTTTGATCTGCAGCTACGATCGGTCAAGAAAAGCAATAAGCAACAATAATGTTCCCAACAACACATTTTTTTCACATTACATTATCAGGATATCCTGTGGATGTTTTGGAAATAATTTGTGTTATTAGGGCTGTTTCTGTTTAGTTTACAAAATATCGCCAAAACTAAAATATACAGTAATAAAAGGTGTTCTTAAATCGATTTATCAATATTAATATAAATAAAATAATATGATTAAAATGACCACATTTTTCTGTATTTTTACATGAACACATGTCACAAATACAAAGGAAAATATAAGTAATGTTTTATTCTTCTTAAATTATCTCATGGAAATCTGAATAATTTATAATCTTTTCTTGAGCGATTATAGCAGTTTATCGTTATGCAAATCTCATATGGTACTTTATTTAGCTGAAATTATGTAATATAATAAAAGGAGCACTCTAATGTTACAAAAGACAATAAAAGTAAAGACTGCCGTTTATCTATCAATGAAACGGGCTGGGTACATGTGGAAACCGTAAGGCAACAAAATGCCCGATGCGCCAGCTCGTATATATAGGTAGAGCAATACTGGGTACAGAACAAGCTGTTAGATCGCGTCTCAAGCGCTATGAGCAAGGTCTAAGAAATTGAAGCGCTTCCCTCTATTAATGAATAAGTTAAACAAACTTTTTCACAGAGTTTTTTTTCCTTTTAAAATCCGTTTAAAATAATAAAAGTCTCTGAATCGGACTTATTTTATTTACTTTTTTGTTTTAAAGTCAACAAATGATTAAAAAAAAAAAAAAAAAGTAGGATTTAGAAAGAGATTCAAAAAACATTTAAAAGTGTAAAACGTCTTCGTTAATAAAAATATTCATGGATTATCAAAGTTTTTTTTTTTTTCAAGAATTTTACTCCAACAATATTTTTTTAAAGTTTAAATTGTACTATTTAATTTATTGTACTATTTAATTGTACTATTTAATTTATATAAAATTTCGCTACAAATATTTTTATCGTTCTTTCAAGATACATTTTTTAAAGGAAACAGAGATATAATAATTCAAAAATCATATTAGCGATTTGTGATTTTTTACATATTAATTTTTTTACATGAAATAATGAAAGGTTAAAATTCATTCAAATTAAGTAGAATTTTTTTTTTTTTTTTTAATTAAAGTATATTCAATTTCCTATCCTTCATGTACTATTATTTATTACCTTGTAAAATTAATTTATGACATGAAGAAAAAAAAAAAAATAAATAAATAAAAAATAAATATGATATTTCAGTTTTAAATTGAAATATCTTGGTAACAACAGTTTATTTATATTATTTTATGTATTTTCTAGTTATATTCTTGCCTCCAAATATTAAATAAAGTATTGTAAATTATGCATTTTGATTAGTAAATTTTAAAGAAAGTAAATTTGAATTAATTTAAATCTGTAGCGTTAAATTCAAACTCTTACAAATATATACTAAATAGCCTATCAATATTGAGCCATCTTCCATGTCATTTAAAATATTATAGACGGCGCTGTCGCCATTCTCGGCAAAATATCTAATGATATTTTGCCGATCATTAAAGTGAAGTGAAAAATTTTGTTTTCAGAAGTCAGTCAGAAGTTCGTCAGCTCTCGCTGAAAGATGTAGTAGTATTTCGTGTAAGACGCCCTTGTGGCCATGGGCCGCAGGCAGCGGCCTGGAAGAATATTCGTTCTTATGTATCCTAATGTTCTGTTTACTGCGCGAAATGTAAATATGTATATAGGAATTTATATATCTATTGTGATTGTGCTTTATTATAATTAAAAATATTAAATAACGGAATGCCAGAGTTCGTTCTTTCAATGTTCTAAGGTGCCATTCCGTTACAAATCTACTATCTATTCAACTGTACACATTATATGTTATGTCAAGACAAAAATAAAAAATAAAATAAAATAAAATAAAATAAACATATAAATAAATAAAATAAAATATAAATATGAAATAAAAAAAATGTATAACAGTTTTTCCAGCAAATATTTGAGATATTCCGTTTAATATTATGTTACGAATTTTTTAGAAGTTATCAGCTGCATGAAAATTTAATTCTTTTTCAGTATTATATATAAATATTTTATGTACTATATGCAAGTCATAAAAACAACTTATTTGTTTTATTTTATTTACTTTGTAGTTATATTTATGCTTCCAAATGTTAAATAAATAAATAAAATAAAGTAAAATAAACAGAAATCATTAGTTTAATTCTAGGCATGGATTTCATATATTCTATTCTTATAGTTTTTTTAAAAAATATGTAAAACATAATAAAATACTGAAAATTTCATGTAGGGAAATAGTTTAATAATGTAATTTATTCGACAGTTTTAATGAAGGAAAAAAAAAAATAAAACATTGGATTAATTATATTTATTTATATATTATTTATTTATTTACTTATTTATTTTTTAAGTGTATTGATTTAAAAAAATAAAATCTCGTAATGTAAAAAAAAAAAAAAAAAAAAAAAAAAAAAAGAGGGGGGGGGGCGTTAATATGTAATATATAGATATATATTTTAATCAAATAAGATAGTGTAAAGTATATGGAACATGAATTTCAATTTGATCTTCAGTACAAACCTCATATATACTTTGATTACCTTTCATAGCTCCCCCCCCCCGTACTGTTTTGAATAAATTTGAAATACGTACAATTTGATTACAATATTATTTCTTTGTTTATCGTATAAAAATAAAGAAAATTGTTTATTGAAGCCATAAAATATAATGTATAATTAGAATATATTAAACTTATATCCAGAAGTAAATTGATAATTACTGTTTATTTTACTTTTTATTTATTTTTTTATATATTTATTGTTGGAAAGTCTGTGTATTGAAAAGCTATTAAAAAAAAAAAAAAAAAAAAGAATAAAACTGTTTATCACTATGTAGGTACAATACATTATCCCTCGCTTTCCCAAGATCAAGGCGTTACTGCAGAAAAATTGCTTTGAGGTGTCACTTGGCACATTTGGCAAAAATCACCAGCACTACGCTTTTTTGTATCGTTTTGAACAAATATTCGTGCAACATTTCATTGACTAAGCTTGCTATCTCTGGTGAATTAGCGATTTTTTTGAATGAGGCGGGCTTAACTAAATTTCAACTTCAAAATGTGGTAAAAATGACACCATCTTGGGAAAGCGAGGGCTAAAGCAGAGTAATTTCTACATGCCTGAAATTGTTTTGACAGGAAAATAATCCAAAATCATCTGACCACTAACAATTCCGATAATTTGTTTTATATCGGATCAAACTATCTAATGCATCATATTACAATATTGTACCTTTATTCAACTGTAAGAAAATTTAAATTAATACATTCATTAAAAAAGTTTTGAAGCTATTCCTTTTTACTTATCTAAATATTTTTCTTGTTAGGTACAATAAAAATAAAAATCACTTCTTTTTTAAAAATTAAATTAACATTTTATAACTTTTAAATGCATTAAAGTGATCGAAAATAACGTTATCGTACTTTTAATCATTAAATTATAAATTATTTCTTTTCAAAGTTATAAAGAAAGAGAGACAGAAAACTATCTCTGCTAACCCTCGCTTTCCCAAGATCAAGGCGTTACTGCAGAAACATTGTTTTCAGGTGCCGCTTGGCACGTTTGGCAAAAGTCACCAGCACCACGCCCTTTTGTATCGTTTAGAACAAATCGTCGTGCAACATTCCACTGATAAGGTTTGTTATCTGTGGCGAATTAGCGCACTTTTTGAATGAGGCGGGCTTAATTAAATTTCAACTTCAAAATGACCCCATCTTGGGAAAGCGAGGGTTAATTAATAATATTAATGCATATATTCAAATGAATAAAACTAGATTGACAAAATATTTATTTTTTTTCACTTGCAATATTCATATAAACAAATAACAGGCAAATTCCTTTTAAATAGCAAGTATTTTATTTTATTTATTCATTTAATTAATTATTTCTTTTTTTTTTTATCGCTTAGCTTTTAAAATTTGATCATCAATAATATTTTGAAATTTTATAATTTTAAAAATTTACGAACAAATTATTATTCTGCTGAACATTTTTTGCGATTCAATATTTATTATTATTATATAGGTCAATAGATGATACCATTGCTTTTCTTTTCTTTAAAAAAAATTTTAAAGAACTCGTTTTCGCGATGGTTTTCCTCGCCAAACGATAGCGATAAAAAGTCAGGTTGCTTTAAAGCCCCTAAATAAAATAATAGGCCGGCGCATCACCGCCATTTTTTTAACACCGAAAAAGACAGCATTCCCACTTGGCGTCCTTATCTTTTCCCTAATGATTTTAAGAAATCTTGACCTGAAGCTAATCCGGTCAAGATAAGAGCAATAAGCAACAATGATATTCCTAAAAACACATTTTTTTCACAGTACAGTCTCTGGATGAGAAGAAACGAATATGCAGTGTTCATATTTAATTTCGCTTCTTTTAAGTGCACAAATAATTTATTTCACCACCTTTTTTATTCTACTTACTTAAATGAATACAATATGGAAAATTACGTGACTTTTTACAAAAAAGTTTAAAAAATTAAACAAAAATTAAACATTTACATTATTCATAGCAATGAATTATGAAGTTTTCTCTGCCTATTTAAAATATTAGGTTTTTTTACATATAAATATCATAAAACATGCTATAAAATTAACACGATAAAATAAAATTATGATAAAAATCCATAAAATTGATGATTTTTTTTTTTTTTTTTTTTTTAATAATAGGACAAAATTTGACATAAATTGATAAATTTAATTTAGATAGAATGGCGTGTAAGGTCGATTTTTATGCTATGTGAAAAATGCCAGAACCGGGAATCGAACCTGAGCACTTCGCCTGACGTGCGGGCTCCATTGTGCAAGGTTCAGTTACAGGCACTGGTATTTTTGACATGGTTGTATAAAAATCGACCTTACATTCCACTTTATCAAAATTGATTTTTCGTATTCGAGGAATTAAAGTAAAATTTCTAAAGTTACAAGTATTTGTTATAACATTTGACAACTTTGAGACCTTCAGTTACAATGACTTTTCTCTCGATTGATCCATATTACAGAATATCAGAAAAACAAGTGCACAATATTTCGTAGACATAGGACATCACAAATATCCATGCCAGCACCGGGATTCGAATCCGGAACCTGAAGATCCAGAAGGCTGCGCCCTACTGACCAGACTACCAGGCCGGCTATTTGTTGTTATCAGTTAGAGAGCACAAGGAACGAATTCGAACCAAAATTATTCGGATATTAAATGCTTTAAACAATATTTATTGAGTGCAATAAATCAATACAAAAATTAATCAATAGATAATAATTAACAATGTGATAGCTATTTATTTCAGAAATATATATATATACATCAGGGGGAAAAAAAGGCCAAATTTGCAACTTTTGAAAACTTTAAAAATTCCCATCTCAAAAACCCGGGTTTAATCCCCACTCACATTTCCACTTACGCGATATTAATGCCCTTACTTGACAGTTACATAAAAAGACATGACAATACGTTTGAATATTAGAACATAACTGATTGACAGTAGAAGTTCTTTGGTATATATATTTTCCAGAGCTGCCAACCTAATCCGGCAAATTGTTAGCACCGCCTCTTTTTGTACACCACTAAATTTTTTGAGTAATTCTCTTCAAATATATTTGCGATGAGAAAACAAATACTCTAAAAATTAAGTGGTGTAGGAAAAGGGGCGGTACGAACAATTTGCCGGATTAGGTTGGCAGCTCTGATTTTCGATAAAGAGGTATTCAGCTGGTAAGTTTCAATCACATGACACACAGGGCTTTTCCGCAGTATGAATGCATAAATGGCTAATCCGTTTGTTCCTTATGCCACTCGAAAACTAAGATAAGTAATGAATAAGATGGGAGATATCAATACTTAAATGTTAACAATCCCCGACTAACGGATTGGGAACGCTTTTACTTATGCGCCTATCTTTCTTAACGAAGGGTTTCCATCTTTTGTGAAATATCGCTGTCTGTTATGGTTGTTGTCTCGCTGACTTACTGACAGAGAGAGGAGACGGTTAAAAAATGTTGCCAAAAAGTTAGCAACCAATCAGGTTCCAACATTGTTACAACTTTAATTCCCTGCACGCAAGTTCACAATACCTACACATTTTGTCCATTACGATGAAATAATCCCTTCTGATTGGATGTGAGGACGCGTCGTAGCAGCAAATCACTGACTAGACATCCGAGATCAGACTTTTTTTTAAAATCAAATATTACGAAAACATTTACAAATATTTTCCGATATACATTTTTAGTATTATAGATTTTATCTGCATGAAAAGATTAATAATCTAAATCATTTACTGGCTATTTGTTCATATTTAAGATGACATGTACTCTTTTTTTCATCTCACACTAAAAAATTATTTTAATTATTAATTTGTAAGTGTAACTATTTTTAAGATTAAAATATGTAATATTGACAGATTTTTTCAGATTTATTTTGTTTTTAAAAATGTTTGTAGAATTTTAGTAATTTCAGAGTAAAATCATGTAATCTAGAGCCATAAAATAATAGGCCGGCGCATCACCGCCATTTTTTTGCCTCCGAAGAAGACAGCATTCCCGCTTGTCGTCTTTATCGCTTTCCTAATGGTTTTAAGAAATCTTGATCTGAAGCAACTCGGGTCAAGAAAAGAGCAATAAGCAACAATAATATTCCTAAAAACACATTTTTTTCACAGTACATTCTAAGGACGTCATTGTATTCTGAGGATATCCTATGGATGTACTGGGGTAAGATGTGTTGTTAGGGCGGTTTCTGTTTTTTCTACAAAATGTCGCCAAAACTGAAATACATAGTAATAGAAGGTCTGTGAACACTTTATATTCACTTCTTGAATGATTATAGCAGTTTATCGTTAAACAAACTTTCATATCATAGTTTACCTAGCTAAAATTATGAAATATAATAAAACAAGTTACTCTAAAGTAACGTAAGGCGATTAAAGAAAAAAGAAAAAAATGTTTGTCGTTTGTTTATCAGGGAAACGCGCTGGGTACATGTAGCAACCCTAAGGCAACACAATGCCTGATGCGCCAGCTCTTATATATAGGAGCCTTACTCGAGAGTGGTAAAGATTGATTGACACAGTGTTTGTTTGTAAACATGCCCTTTCCTAAAAGTACAGGCACATATCCTAAAAATAGCAGTGAGAACGCGTCCAAAATGTTGGAGGGATGCCAACTTGACTCGACAATTTGAAATTTGGAAAACATCCAGTAATTCCGTGCTCTGTTATTGCTCAATTTCTCTGAGTCAGATGACTGTCACACCAATTTTAGCATTGGACTCGTTGAATTAGCACTTGCTTCCATGGTTTCATCAACTGTGGTCGAAGAATATTCATTCATGGAACGACTTTACTATTGGACTCATTTGACGAAATTTGAAATTTGGCGCCGGCCCCACTAAAGTAACTAGTACGTTTAATGCCCAAATCATTAGTTACGCAATTGCGACAGCTATTTTAATTCATCGCCAAAATGGAATTTAAAGTCGAAAGAGGATTCCATATTAAAGCTGTGCCTTTTGTATTTCTTTCTTTCTTTTTTTTTTTTTTTGTAATATTTTTTAATAAACAGATATCCGAAAATATGTCATGCATTTTTCTTTCCATTTTAGATCTTTGTTCAGTACTAACTCAAAATTCATAAACACGATTTCAAAATTCCATAAACACTGTTGCAACTTGGGTAACGCCGGGTACTTAATATAACACATATATTCCCCCCCTCCCCGAAAAAAAAACGTATATCATGCCTCACATTTCACACATGTAACGTTTCTTTGAGTAAAATTTTCAATGCTTATTTTGATATACCGTTTCAGAAAGACTTCCGAGTGTACTTCACATAAAAGAATAGTATGAAAAATGTCACTTTCGATCATCATGAGGAAATAATCCTGTAGAGAATATTTCAGACGCTTTTTTTCTTTTTTGTTGAATATGCAAATAGTTATTTACATATCTCTTTTGAGAAAAACCTTTATCAAAAGTCTCATGTAAATAATGTTTTCTCCTGAGTGCGTAGATAAATGCTGATTTAGATTTCCATTTTTAAGAGAAACTTTAAGAATACACTTCACACACGTATAGCTTTTCTCATGTAGCGACGCCATCAACGGCATTTTCGGGTAGATTATTCTATCTTACCGATGGACAAAGAGGTACGACGCTGTATTTCTAACCCAACAGACCCAAAATTCGTATGCAACCTATCACTAAACGCACTTTCCTTCATTGGTGACCCGGAACACCTATACTCCTATTAGTTCGTAAATATTTATTCATAAGGATTTTTCAGAAATTTATCTACAATATATATTACACACATATGACTTCTCTTTTATATGGATAGGTAAATGTCCAATTCCGTGATTTTCACTAAAGAATCCATTAAAACAGCCTTCACAAACATACAGGTTTCCTGCCATACGAATATGTGAATGTCCAATGAAATTAACCGTTTTAGAAAACCTTTTAATATATATTTTATTCATATACCGCATTTTTTCAGCGTTAATGCGTAGATATCTAATTACATTTCCTTTTAACCTTTCTGAACACAACTGCAAAACGCATGGCTATCTTCCCATGTGAGTGCATGCATGTTTATTTAAATGTTTCATTTCGATTATGCTTTAGAACATAATTGAGACACGAATGGCTTTAAATCTGTGTGAGTGATTTTATCTGCGTGAATACGTAAATGGTCATTCAGCCTTTTTTTTTTTTTTTGAGAAAAATGTTCACAAGTTTTACACATGGGATTTTTTGCGGTTGGAGAGTGTAAAGATATATTAGGTGAGGTCACTTTTATTAGATAATTCTACAGAACAACAATCTTCACAAAGCGAAGAGTTCTTTATTTGCATCATTGTGTACACTTTAATTGAAACTGTTCTTTCAAAAAAAAATTACACATGTGGCTTTTCTTCCCTATGAGTGCTTAAATGTTTATTTAAACTGCGTTTTTCAGAAAAACTTCTGGAACACATTTCACACACATGTGGCTTTTCTCCTGTGTGAATGCGCATATGTGTATTTAGAGTACTTTTTTGAGTAAAACCCTTAGAACAAACTTCACACACGTACGGCTTTTCTCCTGTATGAATACGTGAATGTTTATTCAAATCTCCACTTTCGGAAAAATGTTTATAACACACTTCACACACATAAGGCTTATCGCCTGTGTGAATACGTGAATGTTTATTTAAATCACTTTTATCTGAAAATCTTTTAAGACATGTTTCACACACATATGGTTTTTCTCCTGTATGAATACGTGAATGCTTATTTAGATCTGCATTTCGATAAAAACGTTTGTAACATACATCACACACATATGGCTTTTCGTTTGTGTGAATGAGCAAATGATTATCCAGAGTACATTTTAGAGAAAAACTTTTAGAACACACTCCACACACATAAACCTTATGTTCTTCATGAATGCGTAGATGTGTCTTTAATTTACTCCTTTCGGAAAACCTTTTAGAACACATTTCACACACGTGTGGTTTATCTCCTGTATGAATGCGCAAATGTGCTTTCAGAGTACCTTGTCGAGAAAAACCTTTAGAACAAATTTTACACACAAATGGCTTTTCTCCTGTATGTGTACGTGAATGTCTCTTTAGATCTGCATTTTGAGAAAAATATTTATAACACACTCCGCACACATACGGCTTTTCGCCCGTGTGAGTGCGTGAATGTTTCATTAAATCACTTTTATCTATGAAACCTTTAAGACAAACGTGACATACATACGGCTTTTCATCCGTGTGAGTGCGTAAATGTCTATTTAATTCACTTTTGCCTGTGAATCTTTTAAGACATGTCTCACACACATATGGCTTCACTTCTGTATGAATGCGTAAATGTCTAGTTAGTTGACTTTTACGAGAGAAACTTCTAGAACAAACTTCACAAATGTATGGCTTTTCTCCTGTATTAGTGCATAAATGTGTAATTAGTGGACTGTTCTGTGAAAATGCTTTAGAACATAGATCACACACATATGGCTTTTGTTCTGCGTGAATGCATAGATCTGTCTTTAGATTACTCTTTACAGAGTATCCTGTATGAGTACTTAAATGTCTAATTAGGTCACTTTTATCAGAAAACTTTCTAGAACATATTTCACACATATGTAGCTTTTCTTCTGTGTGAATGAGTACATGTGTATTTAGGTTTCCCTGTTGAGAAGAAGGCTCAGAACACGCGTCATACACGGATGGCTCTTCTTTGATATGAGTGCATGCATTTATATTAAGATGTGCCATTTCCGATGATCCTTTGGAACGTAATTCAAACAAGTATGCCTTTTCATGTGTATAAAGGTTTCAATGCGCATTCATATCTTCTTTACAAATTATTTAACTGAAAGCATTTCAGAAATATATGGTCTTTTCAAAAAATATCTTTAGATATTTTTTTACAGAAAATCTTTTAAATCATAGAGTTGAATTACATCATTAAAGCTTAAAGGGGAAAAATATATATATATATATATTGACATGCTTCTTACATTTAGTTACTTTTCCTTTATACGGAATCAGTAATGTTTATTTTTATATTGATTTCGGAAGTATTTCTACATTGATTTTCCAAATATGCATTACAGACAGTTTTTTTCTAAACGTTCTTTTTTAGGATTCTAGTTAATTTCTTGAGGTGAAAGTCAAAAATAGTTTCTCTTTTTTATATAAGTATGTTTACATTAAAAAATCTGCCTTTAAGGTTAGTTTCATAGAAAATTCTTCTGAAATTATGTTATAATCAAATATGTTTTCTTCATCGAGAATGTTATCCATGTATCAAAAGAAATGGATTTTTACATAAATGATTTTACCTCTGTGAGTCCTATTAATAAAAGCGAAATGGCGTCTGTCTGTCAGCTGTTTACGGAAAAGTCTTGGAAAAAGAACAGAAAACTGCAGAAAGAAGAAGGTGCCAAAACTGCAAAACATGGAAAAGTACAGAAAACTGCACTTTCAGACATGCAATGTGGAACACATTAGTATGTGCAAAGATTCCGTGTTCACTTAGAAGCTGGATTTACAATTTTTCAATTTAGAAGAAAGTAATAGATAAACATGGTCGTGTTCACGATATCTCCTCAATCTCCACAACTCTCAGAGTAGTTCACGTCACAAATCAGCTAACTGATCTACACGAGGAGATGATTGAACGGCTTTTCGGTCCGGTCTGTTTTTTTAGGTTGAAACATGGCGGCCAGCGGCTAAAGTAAACTTTTTTTATAAATGACTTTTGATATCGCCTTTAAATGATATTATAATGAATAATGGCTTATATTTTCAAGTTTAAAATTAGAGTAAAATAGACTGTACTTCATGAAAAGAGTGTGAAAAGAAGAAATTCAAAGAAACTGAACGACGTATTGAAAATATCATTCCTAGACTGCCAAATTTTCAACTCCAAAATTTGGTGGAATTCAGTTTCACAACTTAACAAAAGTTATTTCCGTTTAGATAAAAGTTAAATATTACGATTTTATACAATATATGAACTGATTTTTGAAAATATTTAATTTTTCGAAAATAGTGCTGTTATTTTTTATTTTACGTAACTATTGTTTTGATGTGAAAAGTTTTTTTTTTTCCCAAGTAAGATTCACATAAGCATATCAATAAATATTGAATGCTACAGTGGCGGATCCAGAACTTGACTTCATGGGGGGGTGGGGAGGCTAAGATTTTTCAGAGTGTTATTCTAGACTAATAAAAAAATTTACAATTGCAATATTGAATGAGGGTTATTCACTGTTGGCAACATTTGTGTGGAAGTCACGTGATAGTTGTATTCCATGATTTGTTTACGCTGCGAATGTGAAGTAAAAGAAAGCAACATGCCAAAAAACTGTGCATCTTTTAGATGTACAAATAATTCAAGCAGAGAAACATGCAAGCAGAAACGTGTAAGTTTTCATGTATTTCCTTTAAATTCGTCTGGTTTATTAAAAGAATGGCTTATCAAACGGAAAAGAGAAAAATTTTTACATCATCTAAACATAGCGTATTATGTTCAGAGCATTTTACCGAAAATGACTTTACTTACCAAAATTTTACAGAGAGAAGACTTCTGAAAAGTGATGCTGTACTGTCTATATTTAGTTTTAAGTTAGTTACACCACACTTTTTAAAAAACAAAATTTAATTTTCATTAGATGAAAGAAAAGAAAATAAAGTTTCACGACATAGAATTTATGTCGAAAGAGCTATTGGGCGCATTAAGTTACTTAAACTTTTAGACTGCACCATACCATATACTATGTTACCCTCCATAAATCAATTAATTTATATATCAACATTTTTTGTTAATTTTGAAACCCGTATTTTATAATTTAAATTTTAATGAAAAAAATAAGAAAATAGGGAATTTTCTACTCTAATTGTCATGTTGAAATGCTGTTTGCACTTCTAAGTTTATCCTCTAATATAAATTTATTCTCTTAAAGGAACCCAAAGTCATTACATCTAATTTTATGTTAACCAAATTCTTTGCAACTGATGGATAAAAAGTTAATAACAAACATGAAACTTCATGATGAGAATAAGTCCAATTGATTTTGCATTTCAAAAACTTTTAATCATTAAAGCTGTTTTATCCATTTTTCTGTAAACGAAATTTCTGCGATATCTTGCAACGTGTATAAAGAGTTAACAGGAAATACAAACTTTCCTGAAAATGAGAACAGGTTTCAGCAGTTCCCCAAAAAACCTTTCATACCAAATTTTCATTAACTGTTTGAGTGCTGTGAAGCACTACCGTGCTTCTGCTAAGCTTTGATATAAGGCACCCATTGACGCTTTTTTACTGGTAAAACACTGATTTAGAATAATTATAAGATAAAAAACTTTTTATAAACCATGTTTTTAAATTTTCTGTTGAATCATAGCTGTAGAACTAACTACATTAGCACTTTATCAATGCATACTGTTACGAAATTGTAAATAATTGTATTTATTTTTGTATAAATTCTTTCAAAGAGGCTTAGTAAGTTGATAAAATGTCAATTTTCTGCATTTCCAGCTCTTTTTCGCATTAAAATAGCTTAATTTTCCGTTTAAAATGCATTAAAAAGCTCCAATATGCAGATAATAGATTTGGCAACTTTTTGCGAGAAAATCCTTATTATAGATATTCCAAAGATAGACGTTCTAATGTGATTGGTTAATGAGTTACGGGAAATTAGAATAAAAAAAAAAAATTGGTTTTAAAATTAAAATATTAATCCTTTCGGAACAACATATTTGCATTATGAACTACATTAGCACTTTATCAATGTGTAGAAAATCTTTAAAGTGATAATGACGTCCATTTTTGCTAGATGCATAATTTAACATTTATAAATTTTTAACGCTCACGTTTGATTAAATGTATTTATTTTTATGTTGAAAGAAAATGAACTCGTAATTTTTTTTTTCCAATAATTAAATTATAGCTAATATTTTAATAACTATTTTTATTGCTTTTAGGAGCTTATTATTTTCATATTGAAATCTGCTTCTTTTAAATAGTACAATACATAATAGTATAAACATATAGTAATATGAAATAAA